>OW964827.1:27134970-27431074 GCA_943142095.1 Ophonus ardosiacus | reverse complement strand
TATTGTTTGTAAATTATTATTTGTCACTTTATTACTGTGATACTGATGTTATTGGCTTCCTCTTCGTATCCTTATTCCCATCGTAATTCACAAGTGATTTTAAATTAAATGACATTTCCATTTAATTAAATATTGAAATTACATTAGTTTTCCTTTTGTTCGTTGACGACCTGATCGCTGACAACTAGCAATTAATATTTGTTTATTTTTTGTTGACATTTTACATTTATTTACCTTTAGATCAGTATTCATAAATATATTTGCTTTTCGAATGAAAAATGAAACATAATTAAAATCGATGGGACGTCTGAGATGAACATTAAAATTTCAATCTCATTAAAGGAAAAATAGCATGATAATTAAGCGGGGATTAGAAATGGTGGGTTTTTGTTTACTGCTCGGCCAGGTTTTAATTAAATAAGAACCAGACTGACTTTCTTTTTTTGTCAAATTAAAACTTAGAACTTGTATCCAAGGTGATGTATGACCGTCAGTTATTTTCGACTTGTAACAAATTAGTTTCATTGCGCAAAATTACTTTTCAGCAACATGCAAACGCTACAACTCACAAGACTAAAATAAGTTCTAGTATTTGAGATTTAGTTTATTTCTTTGAAAATTACATAGCAGAGTTTAATAAGCAACTGAATGTGGATTAAATTCAATCCAAGATAGTTTTTTGTTGTACAAAAGTAGCCTTTGTGATAATTTCAATATTTACATGTAACAAATTGTCGCACAAAGTAATGGGTATGCATTGTACATATTTATTTACCATTTTTTTATACTCTTTCGCAGAATTTTGTGTCCAACCGTCATATAATTATTTCACGGAGGACCTAATACGCAATATCCGTGGGTAGAATGAAGAATGCGAGGGTATTATTAATCATAGATTTTGTATTTTCATTTATCGGTATTACAGTTTTGACATTTCATGTGGCTCCGTTGCTTAGTTTTATTTTAGTGAACATTATAAGTAAGATCTGAGCAAGTTTTTTTTCAAAAGGAAAATTTTAAATATCGTGCTCATAAAATATAATTTAAAAGAATTTATCATTATATTTGGTGAATACATTGAGTGAGTATGACCCTTTATTATACAACTGTTTGCCGCTGGGTGAATGAGTGAGTTCCCACTATTTTTCAATTTTTTACCTTCCGTCACCTATAGGTAAGGAAGGTTAAAAAATTCGGTGGTGAATTTTTAATGAATAAGCACATTTTAGGGTTCCTAGAATACGATTTTACTAGTTTTACTATGATGTCTGGACGTGTCCGAACCAACGTAACTGATTATCTTCAATTGTTTTTAGAACTGAATTCACTCCGAGCCTTTTTCTCACTTCTTCATTTTTGATTTTATCTTTCCACGTTACACCTTCCATTCTTCTTAAAACTTTCATTTCGAATGCCTGAATTCTTGATTTTTGCCTCTCAGTAAGTACCCACGACTCACTACTATATGTTAGTATGGGAACTATAATTGATTTGTATACTCTTACCTTTGCGTCTTTTGATATTTTTTTTTTTTCCCAAAGAAGAATTATTTTGCTCACATTCCATATGCCCATCTTGATCTAGTTTAGCTCCACTTGCATTAACACCCTATTTCCCACTGTGATATTTATATTTAAACTGTTTTCCTATAGTATTCTGTCCCCCACGTGTAAAGTTTTTTGTAGTTCTGCTTCATTCTGTGCAAAGAGTACCAAATCATCGGCATACATCAGTTCTCTAATTACGATTGGCTTTAATCTTGTTACTCCAATTCTTGCTCCACGTACTTGTTGAGCTACTTCTTGGGCCAGATCATCCATCAATAGAACAAATAGTAAGGGACTCAGGATTTCACCTTGTCTCACTCCCTTTGTGGTGACAAACTCTCTAGAGCTTAAATTGCCCGTTCTTATATAGTTTCTACAATTATGACACAAGGATTTTATTGCCTCTATGAGTTGTTCATCAATGCCTTTTTTGTAAAGTATGGACCATAATTTATCCCAAGGAACACTGTCGAAAGCTTTTTGTAGGTCTATGAAGCACAGGTACAATTCGTTATTGAATTCCAAAGTTTTAGACGCTAGTTGACGTAAGCAAAATAAAAGGTCTTGTGTTCCTCTGTCCGCTCGGAATCTGTGCTGACTGTTATCTATTTTTCCTTCTAGCTTCTCTCTTAATCTTCTTTCCAATATGCGTTCATATAGCTTGCTTACTAGACTCAGTAGAGAAAAGCCTCTGTAGTTTATACACCTGGACGCATCACCTTTTTTGAAAATGGGAACGATGACTGTTACCTCCCAGTCTCTTGGAATATTCTTGTTTTTCCTCGCCCAGTTAATTACTTTAAGGAGTAACATTATCCCATACTCCCCCATAGCTTTAATCAACTCTGTACTAATACTATCATCCCCGGTGGCTTTACCATTTTTGCACATATCAATAGCTTTCGCAACTTCTCAATATTCTAGGACAGATTCGTTTTTACTCAGAGATTCAGTCGGCTCGGTCAAGTACTCCGTTGTTTCCTTGCCCTCCAATAAGGATTTAAATTGGTCCGCCTACTCTATTTTGTCTTCCTTTGTGAGTATATTCCCCTCCTTATTTCTTATATATTTTACAGTCTGTTTCTCCTCCTTTCTCATATTCTTTAGAACTCTGAAGATAAAGATAAAGAGTTAAAGAATTATAAAGAAATTAACTTTCAAAAACCAGTCTTGTTATAATCATGGAATCAGCTGATAAATTCAAAGAATTCTAATTGACAGACGTCAGTGTCAAATGCAATTTACATAATGTATATTCATGTTATAATTTTATAGGATTTATAGAATCTTTTCCAAGGAACTTTCGATATGAAATTTGTAAAAAAATAGTATACGTTTGTGTTACAATTTTACTGGATATATAGTATCTATTCCAAGGAATTTTTGGTATGGGATTTGTACAATCAATTTTTTTCCATGAAAGTTATATGTCGTATTAGAATAACATATTTATTGTAGCAGGTTTTCTGTAAAAAAAATATTGAAAACAATATTTTTGTAGTTCGTTTATACGTTTTTGTGTTGTATGTTTGCTCAATTTCAAAATTCAGTTCTGTAATTTTAAGAAATGGAGGAGTGCTTAAAATCAAGTGGCCCATATTGAATATATTGAAATTATTTGATGTTTGATGTATGTAAGTAAAACAGAGTATTGTAATTTGTAAAATATTCCTATGTTTAACAATTTAGTTCGTGTTTTTATAAATGTTTTTAATATATTTCGTTGTAACAGTGTTATTTTTCACTATTTTGGTTATAATGGAAAAACCCCTATTCAAGAGGAAGGACTAGTGTCGAATATGCTTTTCGTAGTGGACGTCCAAAGACCTCAACTCCAGAAATAATTGACAAATTCTATATCATTTTATAGGACAGGTGATTGAAGTTATCAAAAGTAGCAGAGATGGTATCGATCTCAAAAGAGCATTTTAGCTGTATTCCTGAGAATAAACGAATTCGATGACAAGTTTCTCAGGCTTTTTGGATAAATATAACCATAATTTAATAGATTTTTTTTACATTGATTGTTATCATGGACGGAACCTGAGTCCAGTTATGCCAGAAACAAGAAATATAAATTATTGTTTTTTTTTTTCTTTCATGGCACTCTGATAATTGCCCTAAATCGTCTATTTTCTTTTGCTTCTTACTAGTGCTTAAGAAACAATTGAACAACAAACCTGGTACTCAGTGAATTTTTTCATTCTTAATATTTTTCTTCATTACACTTTTGTTGTAAAATTAATAGGTAAAGAGATTATTGTTAAATCAATATTTTAACATCGCATTTCACATGGTAGGAAAAAAAATAGACACCCGGTATGTATTTATTCTCATCTGCATCTTCAGAACTAAATTATCTCTGTATGCTGTAAAGTCCTAAAGTTATATTTCAAGTTTGGCTGTATTACATTCATCCATTGACATTTTTTCTTGTTCTTGTGCATTTATTTAACTCGTTTTTGTAATATTGGGGTAAATATATTTTTACTATTTAGTAGACCACTAAAATTATTAAATAAAAATAAATGAATTTCTACATTTCTGTAAAAAAAAAATTCTTAGAAAATACTGCGAATTCGTTTGAGTTTGTTATTTTTAAATTCTTGTTGCGTTTCCCGTTTCTTTGGCATCAGGTTAACAAATGCTGTTCGCATTGGGAATTCGACGAGCCACTCAGCTAATTACAAACGAACATTAAGTATACTTCGGTCGCTGATAATAACGGCTTGTGTTAAAAATTAAACGGCAATCATTCTGTCAAGCTTCAGAGGTCAAAGGTTGGCGAGAGGTGAACTTTCTTATCAAAACACAGACACAAGATGTGAATTTTTTATCACTTCTTTCGCTTACTTCCAATTTTTATGTTTTATTTTTATTCCCAGTAGGGCTGTCTTTAACTTGTACGGTGCGTGGAATTTTTCGGAAGCAAAAAGAATATGTTATACTCTGAATATGGTAAAATATAAAACATTAAAATATCAAAGTATTAAAGCTAAATAATATTTCTGCTGCATATTGTAAATTTTTACAAACAAACATTTTTTGCTTTATGTATACCTATATAACGCAGATAAATAGTTATTTACAGGAAATAACTTTTTCCTGAGCAAATATTGTCTGCTTGAGTGAATAGCTTTATAACATTTATTTTCATTTATATGCTATTCTACTACGCAAAAAGTATTTTGCGCAACTGTTAACAGGTAAATATAATTAAATAAAATAATTTATTATTGGAGGTTAGGTTACGTACTTTTCATTTTACTCATAATTAAAAGCATTTACATCATTATCAAGAAAAATTAATCAAGTATGCAATTCATCAGAAGTTGCATTAGAAACTATACATAATATTTAAATCAAAAATACGCTTTTGGCTATGTGGATCCCATTTATTTATAAGATTTTATTGTACGTTTCGGTAGTACGATGCCACCACATTACAATTTTCATTTTCATAAGTTAATTTTTTATTTTAAGCCACTAGGCAATCCATTTTTCAGGAACGATTGTTGTAATTTGTAAATTATAATCGACGACGTATGAAGTGGCCATCCGCTGGTCACTTTGTAGGTGTATTTCAGGATCTTTGTTTCTTCCTTCTTTATGAATACGGTCGAAGCCAGAAACATATGTTCTCCAATGTTGTGCATTGTGTTTTATTGAGTATTCAAGTAAAGTTTTCTTGAAACCAATTTTGTTTCGGATTTTTTTAACTACTTTCCTACGGGAATACACCCGGATATATTTTGGTCAACGATCATCAGGAATACCGACATAAACATTAATGTTAATATATTGTTCCTTAACAATGTCATATTTCTCTTTATATTATTTTATACTAGCTGACCCGCCCCGGCTTCGCACGGGTAAAGCTAGAATAACGATTATCTACAGGTGTACCAGTAATTTTTCACATTTACTTCGGAGACATGCACTGTGTAGGGAGCCGGCAACCTGCCTCCGTCCACTGCCCACCCGATCCCCGCACAGCACCTAACAGTGCCCTTTGTACTTAACTATAGATACAAAGATAAAAAATAATTGAAATCATTCCCTATTGTATCGCCTTGAGGGATGATTGTTCAAAAACGCTAAAACACTCTTTATTTCTTACCAAAAGCATAAATAAGAATTTTTATATGCCTAACTTGAGAAATTATGGGTTCTCCATACAAAATTTCATCCCCCATTTCACTTCCTTCAAGTTTTATTTTCGCGACAAAAGGTATCCTATATGTCCTTCTCCAAGATCCAATCTATCTCTATACCAAAATTCATCAAAATTGGTTCAGCAGATGAAATGATGAGTTCTCCATACAAACTTTCATCCCCTATTTCACCCCTCAAGTTTTCTTTTTGCGACAAAAGGTAGCATATCTCCTTCTCAAAGGTCCTATCTATCTTTATACCAAAATTCATCAAAATTGGTTCGGCGGAAGAAATGATGGGTTCTCCATCCAAACTTTCAGCCCCTATTTCACCCCTTCAAGTTTTATTTTCGCGACAAAAGGTAGCCTATGTCCTTCTCCCGGGTCCAATCTATCTCTATACCAAAATTCATCAAAATTGGTCCAACGGAAGAAATGATGGGTTCTCCATACAAACTTTCATCCCCTATTTCACCCCTTCAAGTTTTACTTTTGCGACAAAAGGTAGCCTATGTCCTTCTCCAAAGACCTATCTATCTCTATACCAAAATTCATCAAAATTGGATCAGCGGTTTAGGCATGAAAACGTAACAGACAGACAGACAGAGTTACTTTCGCATTTATTATATATATTAGTACGAATTCTTTTTAGAGTATTTTCGTGGTATTTATACGTTGCGCTGATGGAGATGAAATAAAAAATACACACACAAACAACCACACCTTACCCGCGATTCGAACCCGGATCGTGAGTCGATTACGCTGCCCACTACACCACCGGGGTCGGTGTTTCGTATAAATGTTAAATATTTTTCAGCATTTTTTAACTTCACTTATTTGTCCAGTGTCAGATATTTTATTAGTGGCACGTATTTAAACATACATTATTTTATTCAATGTTTATAAGTATTTTATTTGAATTTTTTCACTGTTTTATGTTCAGTAAATAAATTAAAATTGTTCAGAATTTTTTTATATTTTTTCAATACAAAAAACTTTTCATATTTGTGCATTATTATTTGTTCAATAAAGACAATTATTTTTTCAGTAGGGAGTCTTGTTCCAACCACAGTAGGAGACGGACGTTTTTAATTGAGCTCCGTAGTGATTGTGTAATTTCATTGATAGTGAAGTGTAGTGAGGTGAAGTGAAGTGAAAATGTGTAATAATTTATAAATACAACAAGGAATTATGAAGGCCCTGGCCAAAATAAGGAATTTAGAAGAAGATTCTAGCAAATAACTTAGGACAGAATAGGATTCATTTCCAGTCGATAAATTGAAGTTGGATAATAGAATAAAGGAATAATTAACTTCACCATAAGAGGATTGAAAAGTTCGGCATTAAATTCACCTACATAATAATCCTTTTAAGGATCTTTTCGCTTTGGGATATTAATTTTCTTTTCAGGTTTACTTTCTAATTGTAATAGCATCAACAATACGGAAAGAAATTAGCAGTAATGCAAAGCCTAGGAATACATCAGAACTGCAATAAGGAATGAGAACAACAATTCTGAAATAAAACAGAAAACCAAGCTTCATGTAGATGTCAAAAGGAAACTTTAAAATTAAGGTCATCCCACAAATGAAATTCAACTAGATATCTTTTAAATTCGCATCCATCTTTATGGACTATAATTGAAATGCCACAGTAAAAGTTCCAGACCTCATTGACTCGCTATCAACATAAAACAAGTGGTACAATCCCACGTTAAAAAAGTCACCCAACCCAGATTTCCATTAAAAAGTTGGGGAGTCTATTGGACGTTAGACAAATTTTTATGTTTCTATGTTGTGGTTGTTGGCTAGAGTGTGTTAGCAAGACGTCTCTAGTCCGCGCCGTGTCAAGGTGCATAGGCCGGCTGTTAGTGTTTTGTCCTCTATACTCTTACAGAGTGGGCCTGGCGTATCCAGGATTTAGTTTCACGTAGTGAACAGCTCTGTTAAGAGGAATCTGAATCTGAATAAAGACAATTATTTTTTCAGTATTTTTTCGTATTTGTTTAGTATTATTTGTCCATTAAAAAACCCATAACCTTACCTAACGCACGAAACTGCAGAACTTAGTTTTGTAATTAGCCGAAAACTCAACAATGCCGGGCACCGCGACGTCGACAGGCATCGTTATCTTCCAATTCCCAATTATTTATTTAATCGTATCAGATACATCATTAAACATAATATAAAATAATAGAGATAAACAAACATACAAACAATTGAAATTTTGAATATACAGAGATTAGCAAATATAGAATAATAATAATAATAATAATAATAATAACAATAACAACAATACTAACAAGTTTTTTCCCAAAACCTAGCCACAACTAGAGCATTTGGGGTGGCCTTCATAAGGTCCTCTGTTGAGCATGTACATGGACACAGTTCACATACCAAGAGATGGCTGGTAGTCTGTATATGACCACAATCACACAGAACCGACTCACTAGAAAAACCCCATTTCTGCATGTTACTTCTACATCTAGTAACCCCAGAGCGCATTCTATTTAACGATTTCCAGGACGTCCAGTTCTCGTCTCCCAATGAGACTAGATGAAAATTCAAAAACGACGCCTGCCGTCGAGACGTCAATATAAATTAATACTGAACATTTAAAATTAATATTGAACATTTAAATTTATTACTGAACATTTGATGTATATAAATACTGAACAAATACTAAATTACTGAACATCCAATATTTATACTGAACATTTATTATTAATATTGAACATTTATGATAACAAACAAATAAATTACTCCCTTTATTAATTAATAACATACAATATACAATATGTTCTGGGGCATATAATCTTACACTTAAATTCTTACAAATTTAAATATAAATAAATATATCATCACGGCATATTACCCGTTACTGGATGTGCCAGTATCATGTAGACATTGGAAACGATGATGATATATTTTTACCGTGTGGGCACTTACCAGGCGTCACCACAGGGATCACTTTTGTGCAATTAAAAGTCTGCATTGGCCGGGATCGAACCCGGGTCACCAGATTGGCAATCAGACACTATGGCTCGTAGTATGTTCACGGTTTTGACTAAACACTGTTTTAAGAAATGTCAAATTTCATTATTTACTAACAATAATAAATAATATCAAATTTATCAAAATATTATTTTAAAGCAGAACACAGTTTGTTTTCAAACAAATATTTAAAAAAAAATGTTCTTTAAACATACGGGTGAAATTAAATATTTAAATTTGAATTTGACATTTCTAAAAACAGTGGTTTAGTTAAAACCGTGATCTTACTACGAGCCAATATGCACAGGGCCACGCGACCCCATACAAATTTAATGTATACAAATATGGTAATATCAGAGAAACGTACGCTGCTATAAGTTTTTCCTCCCGAAAATTATTTCATCATTAGCTACCCTTCTACAGAATGCTCCGGTTTGAAAAATTCCTTAAGACTCGGGTTAAATATGTGGCCGACCCAGCCGTCTCACATAAAACGCGTACGTGCGGCGCCCGGAGTCTCGATCTCTCTGGAACTCCGGAAAAACCAGAGCTGATAAGCGTGAGTGGTGACAAGCAAACCTCAGCTCAGCACGTGGTAACAACTGTCCTGGGATCAAATTCAACAACGAACAGACGCTAACTTCTCGGTAGATGCAATCAATGATAAAAATAAAAATGTAGCTTAAGTTTTAGTTAGATTAATACATGTTAACCTTTTAAATGAGCGATTTTAACATAAAAATCATATGTATCATGCTAATCGTCTCGACAAAATATTTTTTAAGTTTCTCGTACGTATCAGTTTTTCAAAAAACAAACCTTATTTTTAGGAAATACATATATTTGATTATTAATTAATAAGATTTGTAAATATTTGAAAACTACGTCAAAAAGTAAGTCAATAAAAATTATACTACTTCCAGTTTAATCCGAACAATATAAAGAATATTTCAAAGTTTTAATTCCACATAATATTGTCAGTGTAAATAAATGTGTACTTTATATCTCAGTCATACAGAATTTATTCTTACAAAAACGAGGTCTCAGAAAATACACTTCAAGTTAAATACGATCTTACAATTATATGTACATGTACCTACATCGTCGATGTAAATTGACAACCGAATTCTGTTGTCGATTTTGAAAGCAAACAGATGTGTATGTGCATTTTATAAAATTTTGTACGATTTTTAAAAGACTGATGCCCGTATGCACCAACATCAAATAAATCTTCAAATAGCTTATTCATTGAATATGAGAAAAATATCGCATCAAAATATGACAGCTAGAATAAATACCTTCATTTGTGTTATGGTATCGATGCGATATTTTTCTCTTATTTAATGAATAAGCTATTCAAAGATTTATTTAATGTTGGTGCATACGGGCATGAATGTTTAAACGAATATATTTTTGTGTTCATGTACATGATTGTTACAATTAGGAAGATCTTACTTACCCTTAAGAAGTGTCTACCGAAAAGTCGTTTTTGTAAGAATAAATGCTATTTGACAGATTTCGAGTATACGAATAATACGAGTATGTTAAATGTTAACACTTACCTATACTCTTACACCATACAGTCGAGAAATTAAGCCACATTTATAACATGCCAAATTCAATCATGTTCATATAATAGGTTCATTTTTCTTTGTGTATAAACTTTTGTAAAACAAAATATTAAATAAATTACATTTCGATATAAATGTTAAATGGCAAAGTTTCCTGGAAACAATAACAAAATGTCATACAAACGTGATCGATTATAACGTGTATATTTATATTATGTCTTCAGGGGTAACTTTGACATCTGTTTATGAAATCTAATTTATTTAATAATATTTCGCAGAATTTTATTTTTAATTGTTTTTTACTATGACGGTGACATAATCATAATTTTTTCACCTTAATAAATAATTAATTCATGTTATTCCTGTTTAAAACAAAAGAACACAGATATGTTAAACATCTACTTAAAAACTTATTTAATAAGGAAAATTATGAGATTATATACTCTATATCAGCAAAAGTAAATTTTCATGACAGTTTAATAATAAATAGTGATAACAAAATAAAAACAACTTGGTCAATAATAAATGAGGAACTAGGTAAAAATAATAGAGGAAATTTAGAATGTGAAATTCAACCAGATGAATTTAATAATTTCTTTTCAAATGTTGCTGAAAACACAATTTCTCAATTGCCAATAATACCTCTAAATTACAACTCTTTGGTAAGTAAAAATAAATCATTTTTCTTGTATCCCGTAAATTTCTTGGAAATTCAGGATATTATAAGTAAATTAAAAAATAGTAAGACTGAAGATATTTATAGAATAAATACAAAATTTTTGAAGATAGCTTCTTACGCTATATCTCAACAACTCGAACATGTAATAAATACCTGCTTTGCTCAAGGTATTTTTCCTTCAAAATTAAAATTAAATAAAGTCATTCCTATATTCAAAAAGGGCGACAAAAACGACCCATCGAATTATAGACCCATTTCAATTACCCCGGTTTTCTCTAAAGTATTTGAAACGTCAATTAAAAATAGACTGCTAGATTACTTTGAGAAAAATGAGATACTAAGTAATTGTCAGTATGGTTTCAGACCAAAAAGATGTACAGTAAAGGCTGCAGTTACTTTAGTTACCAACATAATTGAAAAATTGGAAAATGGGGATTGTGTATCTGCAACCTTTTGTGATCTTACCAAAGCGTTTGATTGTGTTTGCCATGACACTTTACTGGCAAAATTACAGTTCTACGGTATTAGAGGTGTTGCCTTGGAAATAATAAAAAATTTCTTAATAAACAGAAACCAAATTACTAATGTAAATAATAGAAATTCGAAAGTTGCAAATATGAAAAAATATGGTTTACCACAAGGGTCAGTGCTAGGACCTCTATTATTTATTATTTATATTAATGACTTACCTACTAGCATAACATCAGCTGAAACTATACTTTACGCAGATGATACGACTTTTATTAACAGTTGTAGTAATGTGGAAGACATCAGTGCCCTTACTAAAAATACAAAAGAAGAAGCTACAGTGTGGTTTACTTCAAACAAACTTGTTTTAAATGAGGATAAAACTCAACATATAGTTTTTAGCAAAAACTATTATGATCTAAATAAATATAGCAACGATAGAAATAACACTATTAAATTTCTGGGTTTTTCTCTTGAATCGTTATTACATTGGAAAGAAAATTGTAACCTTATTGCAGCAAAAATAAATAAAGCCAACTTTATGTTGAGGAAAATAGTAAATTTTGTTACAAAAAATGCGGCAAAAGATCTTTACTTCGCTCTTATACACAGTACTCTCGCGTATGGTGTTATATTATGGGGAAATTCATCTCATGCCGAAAGAATATTTAAACTACAGAAGCAATCACTAAGAATATTGAATAAAGTACACAACAGACATTCTTGCAGAAATTTATTTATTTCTGAGAAAATATTAACTTTACCTGGTATCTTCATTTATTACACCTTGCTTCATATGAAAGAAAATATTAATGAATTAAATAAAAACAGTGATTTTCACAATTATAATACTAGAAATAAAAACAATATACGCTCAAAGAATATAAAACTAGAAATATCAAGAAACCTGCCATCAAATATTGGGTGTACTTTGTTCAATAATCTTACGGAACCTATGCGTATGTTACCCATAAATAAATTTAAAAAAAACATTAAAGATTATCTTTTAAAAAATGCTTTTTATAGTATACAAGAATTCATGGAAAATCAATTTTGAAATTTTTCTTTTCTTCTTTTTTCTTGTGTAACTTTAAACTACCTTATTTTTATATACATATCTATTATTGACTTGGTTCTTGGTTTATACATATTTCTGTATGTTTCTTTTTTTGGGGCCTAAATAAATTATTATTATTATTATTATTATTATTATTATTATTATTATTATTATATAAAAAATGTTGACTCTTAACATAATAACGCAAAATGCACAATGATAATAAAAATAAAATATATCTTCACGGCATATTACCCATTACTAGGTGTACCAATCTGGTATTTACGTATTATAATTATTGCCTTGCGGCTTTTATATCATTATTTGAATTGTGTTTACATTATTATATTTATTTAAGTATTTACATTATTATATTATTTAAGTATTTACAATTCATTTGCATAATTCATTTTTACTTTCCATTATCGCCTTCATCCATCTCACTTCTGTGCCTTGACTAGGGACGTAACCAGGGGCCACTCTACAAAAACTCTGACCCACCCGTTTTAAAAGTCAAATGAGAGAAAACAGTTCACGCACATTATTGGAAATGCATTTCCCATTTCAAAACAATAATGGCATTTACGGTAAAGAAACAGTAATATTACATCTATTCAATACATTTCATCATTTCAACAGAACGGATGAGTTAGCACTAATTTTATATATGTGTGTAGTAATATACAAAAGGATATTTGGAATTGACATATGCCTGCTTTATAACCTTTTATTGTGGGTTGGGTAGCTTAACTTCATAAATTATTTGATCTTGCGGACATTATTTAAAAGGAAAGAATTAGGCCGTATTAGAAAATAACTGCTTGTGCTTAAAGTAAAAGTCGCTAATATTTGAATTTTTAACTTTCAAATTGATATTAGAATACATTTCTTCTTCTTCAGCTTTTCCGTAATTAGTTAGGGGTCGCTGTGCCTTATTTTTCTTTTCATTTACAATGTATTATTACATGAATACTATAATTCGGCCTTGACCGTCCCATACATCATATATTTAGATCTTATTAAAATCCCTTCTGGTATTAGACGACCTGCACAGATAATCTTAATTCTTCTCCAATATTAATTACTTCTTTCTTCATTTACGTACCGTAATTAATTTGATCGTTCCATGTTATTTTGTCTTCTTTATTAAACATCTTGATATACCTAGTATCATTATGTTGTATTTTGGTACGTATATATTTTATTTCCTCTTTCTTACAGGTAAATATATAAGGTACACCGGGATAAGTGCGACCTAAAATTTCAATAGCTCAATTTTTTCGCGTTGTAATTTCCTATATTATCGAATGAATTTACTGAAATTTTGAGGGTACATTGCCAAGCCAAATGAAATTTAAAACAGCAAAACAAAATTGTATGTAGAGTCATTATTAAATATTATATTTCTTCCTAAGCCAATGATATATATTTCGCCAAAAATTTGGAGCAAGGCAAGTGTAAATCCCGAGTCTGAATTACTGCAAAAGCATGGAAAATTTATTGCAGTAAGTGCCAATAAAAGAGTAAACGAAACGTGATCATATTTCTTTTAGTAATAAAATATATTTAATATATATTTTGCTCTAAAGTGATGTTAAAATGAAATTACACTGTTTTATAAATATTTAGAATATATGTTGGTATAGGTTGGTGAAGTTTTCTTACGGATATAGTTTTGAATCATATTCGGCAAACAATATGAAAATGTATTAAAATTTCTGCTAGGGCGGACTAGTGTAAACCACATCATCGAAATAAAAATTCTTACAGTTTCAAATAAAGTTGCATCATTTGTTGTTAAGTACTAGCCGAAAACTACAATGAAAATACATGTTTTTAATATATACAAATATTTATCACAGAACAACAGAATTACGCAGTTAAGAGTCGACGCATAAAACATGTCATTCCGAGTTCGCGTTGCCAGTTGGTATTTAGTTCATATTATAATAGGCCTACTGGAACATAACTCATACTACTATAACAAATTGCATGTACTTACCCCAAATTTACTTACCCCGGAGTACCTTATATCACGTTCTACTATTTCTTCTATCATACTCTCTCCTCTTACTCTCCTGTTTTCTATTTCTATTGCTAAATATCATCTTTTTACTTTTCTCTTTCCTATTTATTTCTCTCCATCTCCCATGTAATATTATTTTATCCTGGTTGAGTCTCATTTTTTCTTTATACTTCATTGCTCCTCTTGCAGCTTCTGCTCTTAATTTGTTTTTCTTCCTCTACTATATATATATATATATATATATATATACAGTAAAATTTTTGAAAGAAGTCCGATCAAGGCCATTTACGAATTGCATCTATGAATTAAGATTTTATGCTGTCAAATTTAGTAGTGTCGTTTACATAGTTTTTATGAGGTACACAAGATATTATGTACCATCATAAAAGCTACGTAAAAGACACTACTAAATTTGACAGCACAAAATCTTAATTCATAGTTACAATTCCTAGATGGCCTTGTTCGGACTTCTTTCAAAAAATTTACTGTATATATGTGGTTGTAGTGGTGTTAAATCCTAATATCCATTTGATATACTTAGTCTGTACTTTTTCAATTTTTCCTGTTCTTTCCATTCCCAGATTTCCTTCGTATAGCAAAATGCTCTTCGCAGAAGAAATCTTAATTTAATGTGGTTCTAAGTCTCGCATGTACAGCGTAAGAAGTGAACTGAGAGGTCATCTCTATTTCACTCCTTGCGTTGTCCAAGAAGCTGCCGACCTCTCTCCGTTTACTCAAATAGTTTCCCCATATCTATCTTCAGCTCCAGTTCTATCGCGTAATTCAAAATACAGTGTCTCAGGACGAGCTTACGCTATCTATATTTTAAATACTATTTAATATAATTTAACGAAATTTGGTATCTACGGGTTATCCAACATGCCCGTTTTAACTAAATTATTTTCAAAGCAGTAGCACTTCCGGTTTAACCGGAAATTGACCTCAACTTTCTTATTTTAAATGGAATATGCTATATTTTATTTTACCATTGAATGCAGCTGAAAATTTTACATATGAAGCAATAAAAACATTTTACTCATGATCAACTACTTCCGGCGTTATTCAACTTTTTTTGATTTTTTGTCTGAAATCCGGCACATTTTCAAAACTCTGTATATCGGGAACGAGATCGAATTTTTATAATCTGAAAAAAGCCTTTTATAAAGGAGACTTTAAGCTACATTATCCATAGAAGAATCCTCGATTATTTATAAAAATGTGACGGGTACGTTACACCAAAATTACAGTTGACAAACTTCAAAAAAGACAATTTTTTTAAATGGAACCCTCCCTTTTTTATTACATAAATGTGTTCTACGGCAAAAAATAAGGGTACTTTATGTAACATGTCCTATGTTGAAAGTTGATAGAATTTCAGTAAATTAGAAATATAGCGTATTCCATTTAAAATAAGAAAGTTGAGGTCAATTTCTGGTCAAACCGGAAGTGCTACTGCTTTGAAAATATTTTAGTTAAAACGGGCATGTTGGATAACCCCTAGATACCAAATTTCGTTAAATTATATTAAATAGTATTTAAAATATAGATAGCGTAAGCTCGTCCTGAGACACCCTGTATAGACAATGATGATATATTCGTACCGTGCAGGCGTTTACCAAGTATCACCACATGGACACTAATTTCTGGCATGGAGAGTACACTACTGGGGTCACTTTGTTCCATTTAAAATTTGAAATAATTTTGGCATCGTCGAGATCTCGGATCTCCAGATTCGCGACCAGACACCCAGGCAAAGAAGTAATAAACTTAAAACACGCCCGTTGTTCTCCATATGAAAACTACAGTGTATTAAATTTGTCTGTCATTGGGAATGATTTAGTTTATTAATGCCTAGCAATTATAGAACCACAGCGTGTTTAATATAGTTATTACTGAGTAGACACGAAGTCATGATCAGGCAGCACGATCCGCTAGTACAATTATAAAATCATTACGGGTATCAGTGCATTTTAATCTAATTGTTCGCGTGGATAGAATGACAAGCAAAACTCACATTTAGAGGATAGCAAGATATGAACAATTTATTGGCTATTCAAGCTAAAATCATTAAATACATTTGACAGTTTCTAATAATTAACATTTAAAATTCAAATCAGTACATATTTAAATATATATTTTTTCAACATACATGTAGGCATACTTTATACATAATAAGATTTACTAACTTCGACAATATTCTACAGGTTAAATAATACTAGGTGACCAGTCGGCCGGAAAATCCCGGACATGTCCGGAAATTTTAGTTGAAATTTAAGTCCGGGTGGAATAGCAACATTGATTACTTCCTCGACCAAAAATGTTTATGTAGCTTGTAATATAAATAACTTCGTATATGCAACCTATTTAAAAATAGATAATGACAATTTTAATGAATAGTACTAGTTTACGGAGAAAATCTAAAAAATCGTATTTTGCTAAATAGTAGTTTGTTTTCAACTTGAGAGCAGAGCCGTAACTAGATATTTTTGCGCCCGATGCCTATGAACCGTTTTACGCCCCCCTCGTTGGGAATACAAGTCGATATTATATTTATTTTCTTACTCATTTATGTATGCATGGTATGCAAGCATTTATTTATTTTTATTTGAGAAAAGATATGGGTAAAACGAAAAGAAATTTTAGATTTTGTAATATGTACATTATTAAATACTTTTACTATTATTGTGTAACACATATATTTAGTAAACAAAAAAAATAGATATTAAATATTGCATTTCATCACTCTAACCGGAACTCTTCGAGCTTTGCATAGCGTAAAATCATTAATGATGCTACCATCATAGTCAAAATTTCTTCTTCTTAAATTTCCAATTGATAAAATGCCTAAACTTGTCAACCTCTGTAGACCCATAGTTTATCTTAAGTAATTTTTTTATTAATTTTAATTTACTGTAACTTCTTTCACACGAAGCTACAGTTACCTAGAGGTAACGTAAGAATTTTTTTTAAGAATACATCAACATTTGGGCAAGTATCTCTGCTAAAGAAATTTTGTGTAGTGCCTGGACCTGGAGCAATTCAAAAGAACAACAAACCACAAGGATAGTATACATCAGGATTGACAATAATGTATGCAGACGCGGCAGTAGCGCGAAACGGAATCGTCACGAGGGCGACGAAACAGTTAGATATGTTTTCCTTAAAAAAAAGACGCAAAAATAAGTGATAAGGATTACTATGCTACTCAGTTCTGCGTAACATAAATATCTATTTTCTAGGTGAAATACATTGCTTGCACCGTTCATGTGTGTGGTATTAGTTTATATGACAATTTATATTTATACTAAAATTTATTTGTGTATTTGCGCCCTCTTGAAGATTGCGCCCGGTGCGGGGGCACCGACGGCACCGCCCTAGTTACGGCTCTGCTTGAGAGACGAGTTTTGCTTAATAAATATAATAGATGAAGATTTATATAATTTGTGAAATGAATATATGTCAATCAGAAGTGTCATCCCTGCCCAGAATTTGAATTTACTACTCAGTGTAATTATAGCGGTATAAAATTTCAAAACAATGTACGTTGCTAGAATAACAAGTCAATAAAATGCTCAAATTTATGATATTCGAATCTGTGATTGTAGCATACTCTGAATTATATTGAATGTCGTCATGATATTTGATAGTTGAATAAAACAAAAAATATGAATAATCAAAATGGTTGTTTATTTTTTTAATAATCATTACATTGGAAAATTATTTAGCAAAGATAATGTTGCCCAGATGTTAATTGTTATGTAGCTGGTATTTCTTTAATTTCAAAATGAGGATTGGCAATTACGCATAGACACAATAACCTAATGTGATATTCGCTAATGCCTCTACGAGGTACTGGTAGAATCCTAAAAGAAAGAACCAGCGACCTCTGCATAGTCCAAAAGATCATTGTTTGGTCTGTAATGTCCGGTAGAGGCATCATAGGCCCTTATTTCTATGAAGAAGAAAGAGCGCGTTAACGCATAATTGCCAATTTTCGTTCGAGATTAGAGGAATTCCAGCAGCGTAACAGTCATCAACTGGATAATAATTTTCCAATTTAGTGACTTCATTAAAAAAATAAATAACCATTTCGATTATTTATATTTTCTACTCTTTTTGGACATTCTGTATTTCACATCACCCCGCCTAAACATTCACCTGTAAGCAAAAGCTTTGAAGCGAAAGATTGAACTAGTAATTTGCGCTTTGACTGATTATTTTCCTCTTATTATAATTGTTATGTATTCTTAAATTGCCGCCTCCGGTGGCTCAATGGTTAGAGTAACTCCTCTTTGTCTTGAGTGCGCTCGGGGTTCTGGGTTCGAATCCCACTAAGGCATGGATGTTTGTGTATGTGAATCCACTCTGTAATTGGTATTTCATCCTGTTGAGGGTTCTTTTAAAAAATCCCATTACATAATTTCAATTTATAATCGGGAAAATTTGCGTATTGTCAGAACTTTGAAAATTATCTCATTTAATATTTATTTAAAAATATTATTTGCTTGGAAATTTACATAATTTTGATGGTAAATTCAAATCTGAAATATTCCTACAATACGAGTAGAAAATAATATTTCATTTGAATAAAATTTTATTTCTTTTGGAAAATAAGCACTACTGATAACTATTTAATATGTAATTTTTTGACGTACATATAAGTATCTGGAAAATTAAAGGAAACAAACTAAACGCACTAAACATTTTCAGCTCTGAATATTCCCCATACAAATGATTTAACAGTCACATGTCAAATTCGAAAATGGATAAATTTAATATGCTAGGTAGTTAACAACCGGCCCTAAAAAATGTATATTTTAATCGTAAAACTGATGTGCTGTTTCTTGCTATGTTTTAATTTTTAGTTTTTAGTACTGTCATCAGTGGTTTGTTTACATTGCTCTCTCTGACAGAAGTAGTTATATGTAACAAGTATCATATGAAAATAGAATCATTCATAATGCAGTTCATGTTAGGTACAATATTTTTTTTGCGATCCTGAAAAAAAAATAAAAAAAGTATTATTTTATTTTTTACTGCGAGCAAATAAGAAATAAATAAACAACTGATCTCCATGGAAACATTTAGCTTTATCGGTCCCGGCATCGGTAAAGTACTTTCCGATCCCTTATAGACAACTTTCCGAGCTAGCTCAGCAAAGAAGGACTTTCCGGTCTAAATAGTGATCAGAAAGAGCTCATTTTCTGGGCGATCACGAAAAAAACTCTTTAATATAGTACAAATACTGCGTGCCATTTTCATTAGGTTATGGGCCCAGATCACAAAGAAAAAGAGTAGATATATTGTATAATAATTTTGCAATTTTCACCAGAATGTCAAAAACATATAGTATTGAGCTCCTGAATAGGAATAACTACGATACCTGGAAAGTACAGGCTCAGGCCGTATTAATTAAAAATGGACTTTGGGACTACGTTACTGGAAAGAAATTTAAATCTGAAGAAGATGGTGTAGCCAAAGAAGAATATGAAGAAAAAGACCTACTTGCACGATCGGATCTACTTCTCATTATTTCGCCATTAGAACTTAAAGAAGTTAAAAAATGCACTACATCAAAAGAAGTCTGGGACACTTTAGAAAATATATCTACCAAAGCAAAGGTCCAGCTAGAAAAGCATCCTTGTTAAAACAAATAATTTTATGCAAAATGCAAGAAACAGACGATGTGAGGCAGCATTTAAATAATTTCTTAGATATTATAGATAAATTGGCCGAAATGGATGTAATAATAAATGAAGAATTATTAAGCATTATTATGCTTTACAGTTTACCATCCCCGTTTGAAAATTTTAGAATCGCAATTGAAACCAGAGAAAATTTACCGTCTCCAGAAGACCTTAAAGTTAAAATCATTGAAGAAAACAACGCAAGAAAAAACAACGATCAAGAAGCATATTATGGCAAACAATTTTAATAGAAAAACAAATTGGAACAGCGAATATAAGAAAACAAACAATTTTAGATATAAAAATAATTACATAAATGACGCATGTCAAAACTGTCACAAAAAGGGTCATAAAACGAATGAATGTAGACGAAAGAAATATGAGAACAAAAATTATAATATTGAACCAGTTTGCCTGTCACTAGGAAATAATAAATCTTCTAATGAAACTAAATGGTACCTAGATAGTGGCTGCACTTCGCACATGACTTACAATAAAAACCTTTTTCAAAATCTGTCAAAAGAACCAAGTTTTTTAAAACTAGCTTCAGATAGTCATACTGCGGAAGTAGAAGGAATTGGAAAAGTCGCAATTAAAGCAAAATTAAAAAAAAATTAAAAAATTAAAATTAAAAAAAAATTAATTATTAAATTAATTTGTGGAACTCGCTATACGTTCCAAGTTTATCAACTAATTTACTATCAGTTGCAAAGATAACTGAAAGAGGAAATACTGTCCCTTTTCAAAAGAAATACTGCCACAATTAGGGATCAACAAGGACGAATAACTTTAAAAGCAACCAAATCAAATGGACTATATTATATAAACTCCAAATATGTAAAAGAAGATACAAAAAATAATAACACAGAAAATTGTGATTGCGAAACATGTACCAACCGTTCAATTTTTATCCTACAGGTATAGTTTAACTCCAACTTTTTTTTAGTGACATATTAATTAATAGTTAAAAAAATACCTAAACCTTAATTAAAAACGCTAAAACTAGATACGTATTTCGGCAACTAAGTTACCATCATCAGTAAACTTATGTGCAAGAGCAGATCAGTTTTGGATTACTCAACATGTCAACCATGCCAGAGGTCCAAAAACAAATCTGCTGTTTTTCAGATTTGTATTTGCACCTCTGGCATGGTTGACATGTTGAGTAATCAAAAGTGGGGTGGGATTCCATAACTCGTAACAACTACAAATAACCATTGCTTTTGTTAAATATCAATAACAACTGCAGATAACAGTTGCTCACGTTATTTTCCAATTGATAAATAACGACTGCAAAATACCAGCCGTTCGGCAGCCATATTGAATTGTCAAATCTGACATTACTCAGTTCGGCAATTTATTTGAAAGAAAACAGTAAGTACAAACAGCTTTTATGATAAATTAACAAAATAATTTACTTATTTAAATTGGTCATATTAGATTTGGATAATAATAATAATAATCTTGTACTTAATATTTCGAAATTTTTTATACATGATAACCTAATTTGTCCTGTTACGTACCAGCTACAAATAACGATTATGGTTATAGAATCGCAAGTTCACTTTGTAGTTGATATTTGCAATTGATATTATAACAAGTTCAAATGATAGCAACCGAAGTTATGGAATCCCACCCCTGATCTGCTCTTAGACATAAGTTTGCTAATAATGGTAACTTAATTGCCGAAATACGTATCTAGTTTTAGCGTTTTTAGTTAAGGTTTAGGGATTTTTTAACTATTATCCATTTAACCTTAGACTCAAACAAAGTTTTATTAACAAATTAATTAATTAGTTACAAGATGGATCCATTTGTCTATTTTTAATTTTGTTCCTCTGTGTTCCACTGCATTAATAATAATTATTCTATCTAGATTTTTACTTGCAGCTTGTAGCGTACTATTCTTGCATTTATTTTATATCTCTTTTGTTGCAGATTTTGAGCGGCAACAGCGACACTGCAACTGTAGTAACTCATCGGTTGATGCCTGCAGTCTTCGCGACCAAAATTCGAGTTCTGCCATACAGTGTTCACAGAAGAACTGTTTGTCTAAGAGTTGAACTACGAGGATGTGAAGATGACGGTAAATTAAATTATATTTTGAAACATAGCTCGATAAATATTACATTATACGAAATTTCTCACCCAATAAATTTATTATTTATGATTATTTTCCTTGAGTAGAAATTCTTTATTGACTGATTTATAAATTGATTAATTTTTTATACGAATAAGAAAATAAACTTACAGAAAGAATTTAGGATGGGTACTACCATATTCATATATAATAAAATAGATTATGTTAAATAAAAAAAAATCTATTTTGGCCAACAGAAGACCTTTCGCCATTTCCATTTTATGTTATATAAGTATTGTATTGCACTTCGCTATCGAACCGTCGTTTTATAACAAAAAAATTACAGAACTTTAACCAAATATTGTTTTTTATTGTATTTAGCATGTCTTCTGCACACATACAATTCTAATTATATCTATTTTTCATTGTATGAGAAAGTTCCTAAATGTCAGAGATTCTTCCTATTAATTATCAAGATTGGCAGTATTTCTAATGGATATATGCATGTTACCTACAATTTTAAATATTTAATTAATAAAACAATAAGAAAGACTAAATGTACTTCCCAGAAAAAGCTTTCAGAATGTAACTAAAACTTTTGATTTTTGACACTGACATCTGTCATTTACAAATTATGTTATAAACATTTGAATTTCTCAACTGGTTTCCTTAGTGTATTTTAGCCTACTCGTTTTATTACATCCCGTTATTCTATATATTATAGCGTCTTTATCTCTAAATTTATAGAAGATATAATAAAAATTTTAAATGTGTCAGATGTAAAATTTTATGTTCTTCAATATTAGTAATACCAAATATTTTCAAAAAATAATATTTAGAAGAATTTTTTTTTTTAAACTACTACTTCCGGGTGTCCAATTGTTCCCATGAATGTCAGATTGAGGAATTCGTAGTTAAACTGGTCTTATGTCTTATAGTTTTTGAGTAACCGTCCCTCCAACATACACACATACACACATACACACATACATACATACATACATTCATGCATACATAGATACACACATACACATCCACACACACCCACACACACACACACACACACACACACACACACACACACACACACACACACACACACACACACACACACACACACACACACACACACACACACATGCAAACATCATCGTAAAAATGTTAAAATCTGTTTATATAGACCTTAAATCGTGCATATTCACTTAAATCAGGATATGTGATTTTTAGCATGAATCCAATACCTCTCTTGGCGAGAGGTAAAAATGGGACTTTTACTGTTAGGGTATATTTCGATGTGCTCACTCTCAGTCAAAAAGATTTTTTTCAAAATTCGCAATATTAGGGGGATGATTCTGGAAGTTAGGTATATTTTTTTGTGCCACAAGTCTACTCATTCTTTTATAAAAATAATTAAAAATTACTTTACTTTCTATTCAACATGAGTTACGTAATTAAATAATTCATTACAAATGGTTACAACTGTTATAGTCACTTTGCAGAAAGTCAGAAAACTGAAACATCCAACTGTTTAAATTTTATCTTACAATAATTTACATGTTATTCAAAAATTTACTTTATGTATTATCAGTATTTTAAATAACATATAAATTAATGTAAGATAAAATTTAAACAGTTATATGTTCCTGTTTTTTGACTTTTTGTAAAGTGACTAAAACAGTTATAACTATTTGTAAGTAACACAAATCTATTCATGTAATTGTGAAATATGCTTTCAGAACTCATTATTAATAAAATTAAACAATATTTGGGTATAGTTCTGTATAAATTTATTAAAAACAACAACGTTTCGACAGCAAGGTGCTGTCTTCTTCAGGTTTTTTTTTATTATTATAAAAACCTGAAGAAGACAGCACCTTGCTGTCGAAATGTTTTTTTTTAATAAATTTATACAGAACTATACCCAAATATTGTTTAATTTTACTATTCATGTAACTTTCCTACATACAGATTTATTGCACATTTTAGTTTTCCCTAGTGAAGATACAAAACATGTAACGAAATATTGGAAATTTAAATAAAATTATCTACTTTATGAAATAACAATATAATTCCTCATAATCGCTGCCTGGTAATTCGTTTATTACATTGTATTTATTTATCGATTAATATCTTGTTAATTATTTCTATTTATTCTTTTTCTCCTTCTGTCTAGACAAAACAAAGAGCGAAATAATTTTTTTCTTTCAGCAAATTATTTCTTGAAAAATAAATGGAATAAGTCAGTTCTAAACAAGTTTTATTTGTTCTTCAAAAGAAATTAAAACGACCTTTATTTACATTAAATTTTTAATAGAGTTTTTCATCTTGTTCCATGAAGTAAACCTGTTATTGTTATTATACTCTTTTGTTCGTTTTAAGTTTTTTGTTAAATATGTGTCTACTCCTGAAAGCATCAAAGGATTTAAAGATTCTTTCATCGTATATCCATATCTATAGAGCTCTTTGCTACTATATTCAGCAGATATTCAAACATAAATAATAATAGACCAATATTGAGTGATGAATAAGGAATTCAAATATTTCACAAAAGAAAATAATTTACCGGTATTATAATCTTTTTTATCTTCCATAAATTGTATTAAAATAAAAATCTTATTTACTTCGCGTACTGTTTCGTACATTTTATTTTAAAACTACATAATGATATAATTTCACATTCATTATATTATATTTTTTGTTCGCAAATAATTGCAATTCGGGTGTTCCTAATGGTGTCCTCCTGGATAGTATTAAATTAGAAAATTAGACCTTAAAACTGTATGACAAGAACTATCAAAGTTTTAAAACAGTTATTATGCAAGTCTAAATTTAAAAAAATGCAGCTCTAAATTCAAATTTTACAGTTCCTTTCACTTTTCTCTTTAATACTCGTACGAGTATTTATTATTCAAATGTATATATTTATTTCCAAATATATTTATTTTGAATTTATATACCTACTAGCTGACCCGCTCCGGCTTCGCACGGGTAAAGCTAGAATAACGATTAGTTACGTGTACCAGTAATTTTTCACATTTACTTCGGAGACATGCGCTGCGTAGGGAGCCGACAACTTGCCTCGCATCGTACATGTAACAGGCTCCGCCCACTGCCCGGCCGGTCCGCGCAACACACCTAACAGCACTCTTTTCTAAACATGTCTCGGGTATTTTTACTTATGTACATATGATGCAAGCTATCTCTCCGACAAATCGAAAATCTGCTAACGGTTAGATAAAAAAAATAATTAAAATCATCCCCTATTGTACCGCCTTGAAGGATGATTTTTCAAAAACACTAAAACACTCTTTATTTCTTACCAAAAGCATAAATAAGAATATTTATATCCCTAACTTGAGAAATGATGGGTTCTCCATACAAACTTTCATCGCCTATTTCATCCCCTTCAAGTTTTATTTTTGCGACAAAAGGTTGCCTATGCGCTTCTCCAAGGACCAATCTATCTCTATACCAAAATTCATCAAAATTGGTTCAGCGGAAGAAATGATGGGTTCTTCATACAAACTTTCATCCCCTATTTCATCCCCTTCAAGTTTTATTTTTGCGACAAAAGGTTGCCTATGCGCTTCTCCAAGGACCAATCTATCTCTATACCAAAATTCATCAAAATTGGTTCAGCGGAAGAAATGATGGGTTCTCCATACAAACTTTCATCGCCTATTTCATCCCCTTCAAGTTTTATTTTTGCGACAAAAGGTTGCCTATGCGCTTCTCCAAGGACCAATCTATCTCTATACCAAAATTCATCAAAATTGATTCAGCGGAAGAAATGATGGGTTCTCCATACAAACTTTCATCGCCTATTTCATCCCCTTCAAGTTTTATTTTTGCGACAAAAGGTTGCCTATGCGCTTCTCCAAGGACCAATCTATCTCTATATCAAAATTCATCAAAATTGGTTCAGCGGAAGAAATGATGGGTTCTCCATACAAACTTTCATCGCCTATTTCATCCCCTTCAAGTTTTATTTTTGCGACAAAAGGTTGCCTATGCGCTTCTCCAAGGACCAATCTATTTCTATACCAAAATTCATCAAAATTGATTCAGCGGAAGAAATGATGGGTTCTCCATACAAACTTTCATCGCCTATTTCATCCCCTTCAAGTTTTATTTTTGCGACAAAAGGTTGCCTATGCGCATCTCCAAGGACCAATCTATCTCTATATCAAAATTCATCAAAATTGGTTCAGCGGAAGAAATGATGGGTTCTCCATACAAACTTTCATCGCCTATTTCATCCCCTTCAAGTTTTATTTTTGCGACAAAAGGTTGCCTATGCGCTTCTCCAAGGACCAATCTATTTCTATACCAAAATTCATCAAAATTGATTCAGCGGAAGAAATGATGGGTTCTCCATACAAACTTTCATCGCCTATTTCATCCCCTTCAAGTTTTATTTTTGCGACAAAAGGTTGCCTATGCGCTTCTCCAAGGACCAATCTATCTCTATATCAAAATTCATCAAAATTGGTTCAGCGGAAGAAATGATGGGTTCTCCATACAAACTTTCATCGCCTATTTCATCCCCTTCAAGTTTTATTTTTGCGACAAAAGGTTGCCTATGCGCTTCTCCAAGGACCAATCTATCTCTATATCAAAATTCATCAAAATTGGTTCAGCGGAAGAAATGATGGGTTCTCCATACAAACTTTCATCGCCTATTTCATCCCCTTCAAGTTTTATTTTTGCGACAAAAGGTTGCCTATGCGCTTCTCCAAGGACCAATCTATCTCTATACCAAAATTCATCAAAATTGGTTCAGCGGAAGAAATGATGGGTTCTCCATACAAACTTTCATTCCCTATTTCACCCCTTCAAGTTTTACTTTCGCGACAAAAGATAGCCTATGTCCTGCTCCAAGCTCAGTCAATCTCTATACTAAAATTCATCAAAATTGGTTCAGCGGTTTAGGCGTGAAAACGTAACAGACAGACAGACAGACAGACAGACAGACAGACAGACACACAGAGTTACTTTCACATTTATTATGTTAGTATGGATTAATGAAAATATAAGTACCTACCTTATTCTTTTGTATGTAAATAATGTAGTGAGATAATTTTAATTTCATTAATTTTGATTTATTTCTTTACATAAAAAGAGGTTAAACCTGCAATTGCTAATTCTATAAAAAAAATTAAATTTTAATGTACAGGTATTTGACCTTATCCCCCTTATCCTTGAAGAAAAAAGTGCAGCTCTAAATTTTTCAAATTACCTATATTCCCGTGTAAGTCAAATTTTGTGAAGATGTGCTTTTAAGTTTTAATTTTTTGTTAATCGGGTTTAGGCTAATTTTATTGGAAATACCGTCAAATAAGTATGAACTGGAGATTTCTACATTGTTATTAGTAAATTAGTAATATTGAAAGTTCTGAGTTAAGAAAAATGGCAACACCGCATGGCAAGACACCGGGTGTGGAGAAGGGAAATAGTTGAGCTTCAGTCCATACTAATTCAACGGCGAATGTATAGTAGATTAATGTTGTTTTCACAAAACATCATTAAAATGTAGATTAGGTGTTTTAAGTGAAAAATTTTTCAAAACACCTACCTACTTCGCTTTTATTTTTGTTATTCATTGTTATTGTTATTATTATTATTATTATTATTATTATTATTATTTGGGGGGGGGGGGGGACAAATATAATTTGCCTAGGGGACCCAACTATCCTTAATCCGCCATTGAGACTGTAAACATAAGCTTTATGACGTGAAACTATGTATTTCGTGACAAGGGTTGCCGACTCCCAAAAATTATTAATCGACTATCATAAAACGTTTACACATAAATTGCATACAAGGTTTTTCTATTCGACCTTATATATATCATTATTGAAACAAATTAGATATTTGACAGACTAGAAGACGACAACATACATCAAATAACGAATTCACATTTGACAGATAACAGATTACCAACATGAATATACAGAAAAAAAAACTAAGTTTAGGTAGGAGAACTTAAATGTCACACCTATATTGATGGTGGTGAGATGTGTAAAGTAACTGTTTGAAACTGTATATATTTATTTTTTTATTTTTTTTATTTTACAATTAAGGAGAGCCAACAGCCAATACCAATATAGGCTCCCACGCATTAAACATTAAATATTACAATTAATTTCAAATAGAACTAACAGTGCTAAATAAGTATATCTTAAAGATTATTACAAATTGATATAATTTGTGCTTTAAATTTTTCTTGTGAAGTACAAAAAAGATCAATTTCATGAAAATGATTATTAAAAGATAACATAATTCTATGTATGGGTGTGTTCATACAATAATTCGCATTATAATGTGATAAGTGAAACAAATTTTTTGACCTAGTGAATTTCGATGGTACATGAAATTTAATGTGTTGTAATAAATCACTAACATCAAGTTTATTATTTAGTATTTTAAACAAAAATGTTTGATCAGAGACCATTCTGCGTGTCTTCAAAGATAGCATATTGAGTATGTTAAGCCGGTCTTCATAAGATTCATATTGAATATTCAGTCTGTAGCATATTACTCTAGTATAATACCTTTGAATTTTTTCAATTGCATTTATGTTAGACATGTAACATGGATTCCATATTATTGATCCAAATTCTAGGTATGGTCTAACAATTGAATAATATAATAATTTATATGACAGTGCATTACGAAAGCTCTTAGAGATTCTAAATATAAATCCAATTAATTTATAACTTTTTTTTCTAAAGTACTCAATATGGTCATTGAAAGTTAGCTTCGGGTCGTATAATATACCTAAGTCACGAATAACGGAATTATTTGTTAGAATATTTCCAGCAATTTTATAATTGTAACTTATTTTAGAGTGATTTCTAGTAAAGTTTACTATACTACACTTACTTATATTCAATGATAGGTCATTAAGTGAGCAATAATGGATTAGATTGTCAAGGTCAGATTGGAGTTTTTGGCAATCATCTACACTACATACTGGTTTAAAAAATTTCAAGTCATCAGCAAATAATAGAAAGGAACTATTTTTAAAACAAGTTGAGATGGTATTTATAAACAAATTAAATAGTATAGGGCCTAGATGACTGCCTTGTGGAACACCTGATGTTACAAGTATTTCTCTTGATCTAAAACCATTAGTTACAACAATCTGAGATCTGTTTTTAACATATGAATCAAGCCAGCGAAGTAAAGATCCATGAATCCCTAGCTCCGATAATTTCGTAATTAGTAGTTCATGATTAACTTTATCAAAGGCTTTATTAAAGTCTGTGTATATAACATCTACTTGTCTGCGATGATTCATATTATTCATGAGGAAATGAGTAAATGGTATTAAATTAGTTAGTACTGATTTACCGGTACAAAAACCATGTTGTTCTGGAATAATTATTTTTTCCGCAAACGATTTTAGATCTTCCGCTATTATAGCTTCAAATATTTTAGCAAATACTGATAGTTTAGTGATGGGTCTATAATTTTTTATGTCATTAATATCGCCAGACTTATGAATGGGGGTTATGTTAGAACATTTCCAAATATTGGGGAAAATACCTGTAGTCAAAGATTTGTTGAAAATTATAAATAAAGGCTTTGATAAATAATGAGCACAAGTTTTTATAAATTTTGGATGGATATTGTCAGGGCCCATGCCTTTAGTTGTGTCTAAATTAACCAGATAATCAAGTATTTTTTGTTCTGAAATATGGATTGTACCAATTGCATTTATTAAATTTAAGTTTAGGACTGGATTTTGGGTATTATTTGAGGTTATGAATACTGATTCAAAATAGTCAGCAAATAAATTGCAAATATCAGGACCAGTATGAGCTTCATGGTTGTTGTACTGCATAGTATTGGGAATGGTATTATTCTTTTTTAATGACTTAGAATATTTCCAAAATGACTTAATGTTAGTTTTAAGATTCTCTTCTATATTGCTAACATAATGTTTATAATCAGACTCCATCATTGTTTTCGATCTAGTTCTCAGTATTTTATATGAATTTAAATCAGAAATATTACGATTTGTTTTCCATTTTTTATGAAATTTATTTTTTTCTTTAATAATTTTAATTAACGGTTTAGAAAACCATGGAGGAAATCTTTTATTATTAATCTCTTTCAAAGGAACAAAGTTACGAAATAAAGATTCTAATACATTATAAAAAACTTCAACATCTTTGTTAACGTTATCGTTATATAGTAACTGTTCCCAATTTGTATAAAATAATTTTACAATAATTTCTTCGTAGTTACATGAATTAAAATCCAGTATACTAAATGTTTTATTCAGTAAAGTTGTATTGTTACGTAATTCAAGGAATATTTCGAGAGGAGGGTGGTATTTATCTATAGGGGAAACAAGTGGGTCACATATATCTACAGATAGATTTATAGTACTGAGAACTAAGTCTAAAACTCTTTGATTTACATTTTTTATGTTATTGTATTGCTGCAGATTATTTAAATTATAAGTGTCTACAAAATTTAAATTACGGTTAGACCTCCTTAAAATAATTGGATCATAAGAGTTTTTATTGTTGAGGTTCCATTGAATAAGGGGCAAATTATAGTCACCTGCTATCACAAATAAGTCATTGGGATGGTCTGATATAATTTCAGTCAGTTTGTCGAAGTGGGCTTGGTACAAGTTGTCGTCAGCACTGGGTGGGATGTATACACAACACATATGAAGTTTCACATGATTTAGAATTATTGTTACCCAGATGTCTTCTGCGTCACTACACCACGAATTTTGCATTTTAGATTGGTACAGATTTGAAACCGCTATCACAACACCACCACCTTCACTTCTATAATTAGGGTCACGGTCTCGTCTGTATAATATAAATTTATTAGGATCACATACTTCCGAATTATTTATTGAATTATTTAACCATGTTTCGGTAAAAAGAATTACATCAAAATGACATGCTGATATTTCACTATAAATTTTTAAAATATTGGTTTTAATTCCACGTGTGTTCTGGTAATAAATATTCATAATTTAAGATAGGTTAGTAATAAACTTATTTAATTTTTTTAAGATCGGATTCAGAGTTAATGAGAATTATGGGTGATTGTTCATCCTTCCTGGCAAATATTTTAGAATTTTTAACCCAAATAAATTTAAATTTTTTTTCTCGTGCAACATCTTTGGCATTTTTTAACAATAGTTTGTATTCCGGGCTAAGATGATCATTTATATAAATATTAGTTGCATTACCTTCAGAAAAACCTATATCAGTTGAAGCAATTTTTTTATTACGAGCACAGGCTACGAAATTATCTCTTTTAATTCTTGATACAAAACGAACAATAATGGATTTTGGTCTGTTTTTATTGGGTTGAAAGGGTGATACTCGATGGTAAACATCTAAGTCTGTATTAATTACAGGACATCCTATTGTATTTCCTATGTTCTCTATAATTTTTCCAAGATTTTCATTGTGTTTTTCCGGCACACCGACTATCTCAATATTATTTATTCTAGACCTCTGTTCTAGAATACGCACTTGTGTTTTTAACATGTCACATTCTCTTTGCAGAGGTTCTATTAATTTTATCTTAGCAGCATATAGATTTATTTTTGCTTCAAAATCATCAATCTTGTTACCAAAAAATACAATCGATGTTTGTAACTCAGATAATTTATCCATCACATCCTTCAAAGTTGGCTCATTATTTTGTACTGCTTTTGTTCCGTTCGAACAGCTATCACAAATCCAATTTTTGGCATTATTTGTCATAAATATTATCTCCTCGGCAGTACTTTGAAGACAGGTGAAATGAAAAAGATTTCTACAGGCGCCAGCGCATTTAACCCCAGATCTTCCACTGACACCACTATCACAAATGCTGCACTGGTTGACCATTGTGTATATTTAAAGTTGCTAGTTGATGTTTAAGCAATATTAATTAGACAACGATGTATGGCCTTGTAAACAAGTCAATACTAATAAGTAGGATTGCTTCAAAAAAAATATTTTATATCGACTTATTTTAGTGATTTTAGAGATATATAGTGCACAATGTTAATTCTCACTATCACGAAGAGTAGAGCACAACACTTAGAAATTTCACTTCACAATTTTTAGAATTTTTAAACGTAAATATAATTCACAATATTAGATAAACTCACAGAGCAGAATACACACGTCATACACATGACAGTAAAAAAACTATATATATACCGGATGTCTACTTTTATTTCCGAACATAAGAAATTCAATGTTAAAATTTTGATTCGGCGAGATCTCCTTACCTATTAATTTAGAACAATAATAATAACGAAGATAAATGTTCAGAATAAAAAATGCATTGATTGAGTACCAAGTTTGTTGTTCAATTGTTTTTATGTATAAGTTAGAAGCAAAAGAAAATACACGATTTAAGGCAATTATCAGAGTGCCATGAAAAAGAAAACAATAATTCATATTTCTTGTCTCTGCCATATATGACAGATTTGACACTTCTTTTTATTTTATTATTATTGGAATAATGGGAACAGTTAATCAAAAAGAAAAAAAATAATAATCACAAATTCTAATAACATACATACATACATACATACATACATAAAATCACGCGTGTCCCACTTAGTGGGTAAGCAAAAAGAATAATAATATAAATAAAAAGAAATGTCAAATCTGTCAGATATGCCAGAAACAAGAAATATAAATTATTATTTTTTTTTTTTTTCGTGGCACTCTAATAATTGCCTACAATGACGTATTTTCTTTTGCTTCTAATTCGTACATAAGAAACAATTGAACAACAATGTTCGATCTCGTTGATGCAGTTTTTCATTATGAACATTTTTCTTTCTTACACTTTTGTTCTAAAATTAATAGCTAAGGAGATATTACCAGATCAAAATTTTAACATTGAATTTCCTATGTTCGGAAATAAAAGTAGACACCCGGTATATACATATATATATATATATATATATATATATATATATATACAGGGTGTTCCATTTAAGTGTGCCACCATTGCTATCTCTAAAACTAGAAGAGCTACGAGGTTGGTTAAATTAGCAAAGAACCACCATTTTACACGACTATTACAATGAGCAAAAAAAAAAAAATTTTTCGACCAGTGGTTCTCAAAATACGGGACACAACTTTCTTATTTTAAATGGGAACATTTTTTTTAGGTTATTCGATAGAGTATTTTTTTCTGAATTCAACGATATAAACATATCATACTAATATAACAAAATAACTGAGAAAAATGCATGTTAAATTTATATATATTTTATTTGTATCTGGCTGAAACAAGAGTGCTATGGATAGAAAACAATTGAAAAATAAACAAATCAAACAATGGTGTAACTACAATAATATTAAAATTAGTAAATATTAAATTATAATAATTGTTCAAAATTTCTCCCATTCTGATTAATGCTGAACTCTTTTAAATAAACTATGTCTAACTTTTCTTAATGTTCTCCTGTCAATATTAGTGAAGACATCTTCAATATTATTTCCTAAACTTTCAACATCGGGATGTACTGTAGCATAACCTTTGTCTTTTATATAGCTCCATAAAAAGAAATCCAATGGGCTTAAGTCAGGGGTTCTTGCGGGCCACGCAATTGAACCATTGGTACCAATCCATTGATTTGGGAAATAATTATTTACATACTCGGCTACTTGATGAGAGTTGTGAGCTTCTGCTCCATCTTGTTGGAAATATACGTCTCGCAATACTAATAACGGCAGATCATCCAAAATATTGTCTACCATGACCCTGAGAAATTCTAAATATCGAGCGCCAGTAAGCGTACCCTCGTACATATAACAGTAAACGTGATTGTTTAAAATGGCACACCATACATTAACACTAAATTTTTCTTGAAAACCTGTATCTCTTGTTATAACAGGGTTGACGCGACTCCAATAATGTTTATTGTGCCTGTTGAACACTCCATTATTTGAAAAATTGGCTTCGTCCAAATTATTTTCTTTAAAATTTCATATCCCTCATTAAATAATAAATAGCAAAATTCTAATCTTCGCTCATAGCCACCAAGATGAAGATGGTGGATTTTATGGTATTTATATGGTTTATACTTATGTTTTTTTAAATAGCGATGCACTGTGGCTACACTTACATTGCACTCGGCAGCAACCATTCTTATAGAGGCTGTTGGATTTGCTTCAAAATATGCCAAAATGTCTATTTCAATATTATTTCCAACGCGCACTCGCTTACAATTGAATGCCCGAGTATTCGCACGAAGTCTTGTTTCTAGTTTCCTGAAAAAGCGTCGTTCCGGGTACTTCTCTATCAGGATACCGTTCTCTGGACATGTTAACTGCATCCCGAGCATTTTTATGACACAAAATGTACACTTCGAACATGTCAGCTTTTTCATCGTTAGTAAAATTATTCATTTTCTTCTTAAAACTGGCAGTTTAAGAACATACAATTTAACAACAAATAATGAAACAATATTAGACAGAACAATATGTCCAATTGTTTTCTATCCATAGCACTCTTGTTTCAGCCAGATATAAATCAAATACACATAAATCTAACATGCATTTTTCTCAGTTATTTTGTTGTATTAGTATATGATATGTTTATATCGTTGAATTCAGAAAAAAATACTCTATCGAATAACGTAAAAAAATGTTCCCATTTAAAATAAGAAAGTTGTGTCTTGTATTTTGAGAACCACTGGTAGAAAAAAAAATTTATTTGCTCATTGTAATAGTCTTGCAAAATGGTGGTTCTTTGCTAATTTATCCAACCTCGTAGATCTTATAGTTCTCGAGATAGCAATGATGTCACACTTAAATGGAACAGCCTGTATATATATATTCAGATTACCAACATGAATATACAGAAAAGAAAACTAAATGTCACACGTGTATTGATGGTGGTAAGATGTGTAAAGTAACTGTTTGCAGTGTGTAAATTACCAACTTCACAAATAGGAGTATAAAAAAGTTATTAATTTTTAAAATATTCGAGTATTTAATGTCTTTAACTCTATGTCGCGTATCACCTCTGTCCCAAATTCTTACTGCTTTCAAGCCTTCTTCTATCTCCTTTTCGAAATTCTTAATTCATTGTCAAGTAAATGAATGAAAAAATAACGAAACAACGAAAGCAAACTAAATAACACTCGTTGACTTTATGATGCCACGCCAGATAAAAACCAAGTACATTTATATTAAAGTAAAATACCTAATACCTATATGTTTTATGAGAGATACTACCTGTAGTAATCAAAACGTAGTTTTTTTATTAATTGTTTTATTAAATTACTCATTATTCTGGCATATTGACCACAAAAGTTATTTTGAACATATTTATATATTTGGGTTGTTATAATTTATCACACTCATTTTGGATATACGTATAGCCTTGTTGTTCCAATGAGTGCGATAATGATATGCTAGTTTGGAAATAATTTCATTATCGAACCCAATGGGATAACAAGGCTAATATATATCTAAAATGAGTGCGATTTGGTATACACCTATATATTAAATATTGTACGATATTCTACTTATATCGTAAATAACTTTTATAAGTGTGCAAAAAGATTTACTTTTTTATTTCGGTGTCTTTACGAGTCAACAAACACTGAAAACAAGTCGTTAAGAATATTTATAAACACACTGTTTTTGGCGTTTTTTGTTTTCTGTGGATGATGTGACTGCTTTCAAAATTGATAGATAAATGACATTGCTGTGTTAGTCAACATCAACAATGTATTGCATCTGTGAAGTCAGCACGAAGTGCTATCAAAATACCTGTTACCTGATTTAAAAAAAAAAACTCCAAATCATATTTTCGACAAGTAACAATTTTTAAAAAGCTAATTGATTTGTGAAATACCTCAATAAGAAAAGTAGTACAAAAATATGTTTCATAAGGCCTGTTATCACACTCATCCTTTGGAAAACAGGGACTTGTTTTTTAATATACTATTATGTGGCTCTAATTATTACCGAACTCCATTGTATGAGAACAAAATGAACATCTACATCACAGAATATTAATAAAATATTACAGCTTAATGAATAACGGTTTAAGGGTTAAAACTTTCTAGAACTACTGTGACAAGGCGAATGCTAGAGCAATAACAAGCTAATAATTTTATTATAAACTTTTTTAAATTAAAGTTTCAATAACAATATTTTAATTCTGTTATCTTTGTAAATCAAAATTCTGTTCAGAAATAATTATCAATTTTCCCAAAGCTATCTTTGTTTAGTCTAGATGTCAACGGTCTGAACATTTGTAGTGTTGACAATTGAGTATATAAGTTACGTGTAGGGTTCATATTTGACTATGGATTCACTTCACTCTGTGCCTTTAAGATATACCATCCGAAGAAGATAACCGTTTGCTTTTAGTTAGTCTGTGATTGAGTCTCATATCGAGAAGACATGTAATCGGCGTTTGATACTCATATCGAGAAGATACGTAGAATTTTAGTTTTGGCTCGCGTTCTGCGTAACGCGAGTATTTTAGCTAAAGGATGCGTCGGCATCTCTAGGATTTAGTTATGTTTAGGTGAGTGCCAAAGTCGCGTGCATTACGATATACTTCTCGTGTTCGTTTTATTCGAGACCGGTGAAGATTTTGGAAAAAAATTCAAATATAAAACTTATTTAATTCATTTACTAACTTTGTTGCTGTATGTTAGGGTCTATCTCGTAAGGACGAAAATTTCTCGCTTAGTGTTTCTTGTGCTGCAAAATCCAAAACAAACGTGTGCGAATACATTCTCAAAACATAAATAAATAATAATCTGGAAAAATCAGAACGATATCTTTAATAACTACAAAGATATTAGCAGTTAAAGTTAAAAATTGTAAAGACATTTAATTGAGATATTCTTTCGAGAAATGTGAATTTTCAATGAGATAAAACATTCCGAATAACACCACAAATTTGTCGGAAATTTTTTATAAGACCACGTAACTTTTAACTTCAATGTAGCTATAGGAAGGTTTCAATCTCCAACTAAATTTGTGCCGAAATCCTCCAACATGGCGACGTTCAAATAGTCACAAAACGCTGTATATAACCTGGCCGCTATACACTATCCAGATATGTATAGTGATCAGTTGTTAAAGGTTTAAAATTATTCACACACGTAATTACTCGTAAGTATAATATCTAAGACCTAAGCACATAATGAAAAGTGCAACACATGTATAAATTTTTTTTGTAATAAAAAGTAAATAGTGTTGATGGTGTTTTATTACATATTTGACAGTAGCATTAGTAGTAATTATTGTATGGGGTGTGCAGTAAATCATGTAACACAGTCATAACGCCTGCCGGCTGCGTTGCGAAATTACACGTCTTACGCCATTACATCCACAAGTAGCGTACGATGAATATGTATGCACCAAGAAGCCGTTGTCGGCGAGAATTTAATTTATTCGTTCCGTGCCGCGTTACTGCGGTAGCACGAGTAGTGTTAGTGCTGGTAGTATCCGCGGATCGACAATCGGATTGCAATTAAAACAACGCATGTCTTGCGCGGATTTCCGCTTATTATCCCTGGAAATGGGAAAGTGTAAGTGTCCCAACAATAAATCACTTTATAATTGTTAAACAAGATTCTATCGCCACTATGAATTTTAAGAAGTAGTAAAAGTGTCACCTAAAATAATTACACTTTTACAACCTGTATTAGTTGCAAATAAAATACATACTTAAATAACTGAATATTTTAGCTTAATGCCTTGTTTTATTGAACATTTCACTTTATAAGTTATAGGCTAAGTAATTCGATATACAAAATACTAATGGTATTTTTATTTTATATAGTTTAGTTTTATGTATTTAAAGTATACTGGTTATTCCACTTGCCATTGATTTCATTGTTTGAAGATTCTGACTGATGCGTGTTTTCTTGAAAATCTGCTAAATGCGCTACGTGAGAACTAAAGCGCATTTAAGGTGACCTCTCGAAGATAATCAAAAAGTCTCATTTAATCGAAGTCATAACTCATAGTTTTCGACATTTTCGTTTTCCCCTGTGCCTAATATCTCAGAAAGTATTGAAGATCGGACCCATGTTGATGGAAATAGCTTTTTTTTTTTACTCATTTTTGTCTTTTTTTCGTTCCCTAGATAATTGTATGCAATCGCTGTGTTTCACCCAGCAATGAGCAAAACGCCACAATTTAGTTATGTTTCTGAGCATATTTTAGAAACAGCTAAAATATTTACTTTTGGGAAAACAAATTTACATAGAGTTATATTAAATCTTGTTTTCGCCTCCACCAAAATTTCGTTTCAATTTGCGATTAATTAATAGTTTAGTGGAAATTCTGTGCTGTTGGATAATATATTTATTTATTTGTGGTTGTTTAGTAATTTGATTTGCAGCAAACAATCTCTCGTTACTACAGTTGAAAGTTTGTGTCCGTTGTGAAAACTACTTGAACTATGACGAGTAGGATGAGTGATGTTGAAAGTTTTCCGTCACGAGCAAACAAACGCCGTCATTATTAACACAATTAGCCACAATGACTAAATATATCATAACTATCATAACTTCCACGACACTATTCATATTCAAATCAACTCCTAATTCATTTTACATTAGGGAAGAATTAAGACATCGACTTTCCACAACTGAATTAATTCATATTCGCATTTTGTGACAGAATGTTCTATGAAACTTAATTTCAAATGTGAAAACAAAATTATTTCAACTTAAATTAAATAAATAAATAAATAAATAACACTCAGGTATGCGTTATAATTATACTTCTTAAGAATAAATTTATGTATGATAAAATTAAAATATCGAATTTTGAATCTCTGTTCAAAAAAAAAAAACAAATATTGCAATTATAGAGACATATTCATTTTAAACATATTTAGAGGTTTTATTCTATTCATTTTGTAAATTAATGGTTCCAAGGAGAATAATCGGACAGGCAGTCTACACTGATGAAACTCAAGCCAACTTTTCGACATTAGTCTTCATCGGGGGAAGAATTGTCTTAACATATAATAGTTTGTAGCAAACACCCATGAGAAACAAATATGAAATTTTCACATAGTTGATCAACGCAAAGGATGAAAAAATAACATTTAAAAGTGTTATAATAGTCAAATTGTAAAATAAAATAATGTAAAACTATGTTACTCATCTTCTAGTAAGATAAATTTTATTGAAAAAATAATATTTTTAAATTTTAAACATAAAAAATCATCAAAAATCCTTCCGCAAGATATTTCTGGCTATTTTCTGATTTATTCTATTATCGAATACGTATAATACTACACATTGACTAATTTAGACTATAATCCTAAAAATTAGTATTGCCCAATAAGTATATAAAATTTCACTCGGAAGTACTATTCACAATTAACTGATTTCGCATGTTAATTCTTCTATGTGTCGGTCGGCCTGAGACACCCGGTATATATATATATATATATATATATATATATATATATATATATATATATATATACGAGGTGTGGCAATTAAATAACTATATTTATTTTTTTCCGGCTTCTCTGTAAATTTAGCAACATTGCAGACTATGTCATATTAATTTGCCATCTTCCTCCATCCACTGTCAAAATTTCAAGATAATTAGACAAACCGTTCAGCAGTAGCCTGTGATTGAAGTTAACTACTTTCTCGTACTCCGCCGAAATTATGTTAGTGTCAAAAATCCGCTACAGAAATGTAAGAATTGTTGAAGAATGTTAATGGTGATGAGGGTCTATCTAGTACTCAAGTTTTCGAGCAGTTTAGTTAAAGAAGGAAGAAAAGAGATCGGAGACGATTAGCGCCTCGGCCGTACAATGGATTGGGTGCCTGAGGGGCATTTCGTTAAGAGCATTGCCGGTCGCTCGGCGAAATCAGTTTTGTAGCTAGTATGACACTAGTGCAGACAAACTTCTTATGTTCCCCCACTACTTTTAAGATTGCTAAGTTTATTTCTCTCTGTCTGCTTTTATATATGTTTGTCCTTGTTTAAAGCATAAGGGGAAAACTCAGCCCGTGTTGTGAAGAAAATTGTTGGAGTGAGAGAGGACATGTGTGTAGTAGAGGGAGAACATATCTCCTAACACTTTCTCCTCCATAGTCTATCGTTCCGATATCTAAAATAAGCGGCAAAAAGGGGTTTAGTAGAAATCAAATCACAGCTAAACTAAAAGAGATAATTTAGATTTTTTTCACAGACTTACTACTAAAAGTGGGCGCTATGGGGGTGACCCAAACATTTTTTGTATAAAGTACAGTTATTGTGTTAAAAATAAATTTTAAAATAGCCATTTTTATGATATTTTTCGAACTAAATTTAAATGCAATAGAAATTAATAATTATGCAAAATAATTGGTCAGCCTCATGCATTGATCTATCTACTATACAATGGTATCAAGTTTGAAGTTATAACTTAATATTTACGAGTGTAGTTTGATTTCTACTAAAGTGCTGTTTAGCGTAGCACCGGCAATCGCCTTAACCAAGCATATTACAAGAAGGTTTTAATAACCCTTCATGCACGGGTGAGAAGGAAAAGGGCGGAAATATACGAAAACTGCAAGACATTTTTGACGAAATACATAATCACCGTGTCGGTACATCAACCGTACTCACTTGACCTAGTGCCAAGTGACTTGCTTTTATTCCCAAATTGTAATTCTGCGTTAAAATGCACAAAAGTCAGGGCCGCGATGTAGTTATGGAAAAAGCGACAGAGCTTATGAACAACCTAACAAAAAAGGCCTGCATGCATTGCTTCCAACAATGGAATATTCGCATCGGGCGGTGTAGGGTTCGGGAAGGAGAGTACATTGAAGGTGGCAATATTTATTTTTTGTAATTTTATACATTGTCAATGTTCTAAGATAAATCTTGTTATTTTGTAGCCACACCTCGAATATATATATTCGACAAAATGGTGTTGTACACGTGTTTACGTCGACAACTTGTGCACAATTATAAAAGTTTTACATTATTTTAACAAAATTGTTAGCTTTATTAGTTTGTAAATTATCAATTTTACTGTGATAACTATTTTTGGCCAAAAAAATTTAATATGTAACTCAGTTATTTCGACTCATTATTTTACTAAACCATGCGCGTGTGCATGTTCAAAATTACATGTTTGTAAATGCTGTATGTTCTACAAAAAAATCTCAACTAATTGTCCTGAGGATGGTTAAAAATATAACCGAAAGCTTGACAAATTAAAAAGAGTGTATTACACTTAAGCCTACAAATTGACTGTCAAAACCCACTATCCAGTTTCCTTATATATATATATATATATATATATATATATATATATATATATACCGGGTGTCTACTTTTATTTCTGAACATAGGAAATTCAATGTTAAAATTTTGATCTGGTGATATCTCCTTACCTATTAATTTTAGAACAAAAGTGTAACGAAGAAAAATGTTTAGAATGAAAAACTGCATCAACGAGATCTAATATTGTTGTTCAATTGTTTTTTATGTACGAGTTAGAAGCAAAAGAAAATACGTCATTTAAGGCAATTATCAGAGTGCCATGGAAAAAAAACAATAATTTATATTTCTTGTTTCTGGCATATCTGACAGATTTGACATTTCTTTTTAATTTATTCTTATTAGAATTAGTGATTATTATTTTTTTCTTCTAGATTAACACTTCACATTATTCTAGTAATAATAATACAACAAGAAATGTCAAATCTGTCAGATATACCAGAGACAAGAAATATAAATTATTGTTTTCTTTTTCATGGCACTCTGATAATTGCCTTAAATCGTGTATTTTCTTTTGCTTCTAACTTATACATAAAAACAATTGACCAACAAACTTGGTACTCAATCAATGCAGTTTTTTACTCTGAACATTTATCTTCATTACATTTTTGTTCTGAAATTAATAGGTAAGGAGATATCGCCGGTGTATATATATATATATATATAACATAAAAAATCACCAAAAATCCTTCCGCAAGATATTTCTGGCTATTTTCTGATTTATTCTGTTATCGAATACGTGTATGATTGTATTTGCTTTTTAAGATTTCTTATACGCTGTAAAACTGAATGTAAAAGAACAAATTTATTTTGGGTACATGCAGTGCCGGTTTTACATAATAGGCTAACTAGGCTATAGTCTAGGGGCGCCGAGAAAAAATATTTGATATAATAATGAGATGTCAAGCAAAAAAAATTAAAAACTTGGAAAAACGTTTTTTGCCTTTATGGCTGGCATTCGTATAGAAAATGCATTCTGAAGCAATTTGGAGACACTTTATGAGTTACAGTTTTTTCATCAGATTTCATCGTTTTGCGGTGTAAAACACTCTAAAAACACGTATATCGCCTACAAAACACATTCTGAAGCGATTTGGAGACACTTTATGAAAAACTGTTTTTTCATCAGATTTCAACGATTTTCGGTGTAAAACAAATTTTTTAAGTAAAACTTTTGGGACGCAGTTTCTTTCTTATATTTTGATAGAATATGATTGTTTATGGCGGAATATGACAGATTACACTATATTTCAGTGTACACAAGCTTTTGAAGGGCTTCCGTGATGCCATTGCCTATGCAGTCGAAGTACCGTTTCGTATTATTGAAATTACTGCAAATCATTCTAAAAACACGTATTTCGTATAGAAAATGCATTCTGAAGCACTTTGGAGACACTTTATAAATAACAGTTTTTTCGTCAGATTTCATCGTTTTGAAGTGAAGTGTTTTATAAATATTTATTGAGGAAGAATATATTATTTTATGTTGTACAATTTATTTACTCTAAGGTTGTTATTCTTTCCTTAAATTATACATGTACAGAAAATAAATAAAGTACTATAAAAAGTATAATTTTTCGTTTTCCACTCATATACATACCCTAATTATTTATTAAAAATTATAAGCGGCGCTATAAATGTTTTAGCCTAGAGGCAAAATTTATGTAAAACCGGCACTGGGTACATGAAATCGTTGAATGAGTAAGGTATATAGAGTGGCAAGCCTATGCCCTTGTGCATTACCCGTTCTGATTTGAGAAACAATAAAGCCACCTATGTCGAGATACCAAGGACTATTTCCGAAAAGTATTTTAAGGGCCAGTTTTACAATCTTAAGTTAAAATTTTAACTGTCAGTTACATAAACAAAATTGAAATGAAATGAACCGTCAAATGACAAATTGATCTTTGCTAGGAATAATACAACCTTTTTAGTTTTCGTTCTGTATTATTTATTAGTTCCAACAACAACAACTAAAAACGTTATATTATTCCTAGTGTATTATGCTTTCTAAAAGATTTTTTAATAATTTGATCATTGCTGTCAATAATTCGATTCAATATTGTTTAATTAACTTACAGTTAAAATTCTAAACGAAGATTGTAAAACTAGCCCTAAGTAGGTAAACAAATTCGACAACAATAGAAAAAAAGTGTTCTTGGATCTTAAATAAATAATGCGAATACAGTATAATATATACGAACTATTGAAAGTTTTAGAATTCGGGATTCCAGATTGCAATGCAGTGTATCCGAATTATTATATACACACAACGTGAAACGCCTAAAGTTTGACTAATATATAAAATATAGCTAATTATGCCGTAATGTAATCGGTACATTTTTACCTTCCGTCACCTTTAGATAAGAAAAGTAGGTCAAAATAATTTTTAATAAATAAGCACATTTTAGGGTCTCTATTATACGATTTTACTATTTTTATGATGATGTCTCTATATATGTATGTATCTGTGTGCGTGTGAGTGTGTCGATAATTTAGTCTCTGATAACTCCAATACTACAATTCCAAAAATTATAATTGTTTCGTATTCCTCCTCTTTACGTCCATAATATGTCATTAGAATTTGGTTACAAATAGTCAACCGGAAGTACCCTAATTTGAATTTTTAACTAGATGCGTGATAGCAACATTATTCTGAGAAATTTTTATTTAATTATAAATTTATTTTTAACAAATAATTTGTTTATATTTCTGATAAAAATTCAGCCACTGAAGTAAGAAAAAAGCGATTTATAATGTGCATCTTACAGTATATTTCGTAGTTTAACCATGACCGTGGTTATGGTTTTCTTGATTAGTTTGTGCCGGTAAGGCAGGGATGTGCTTCGTTAATCAGTTAGTCGTTAGTATATACTACATTCGCTGTGACAAGAGAATATAGAACTAATTCTTTAACAGAAACAAGTCATTCTATTGGTTCGGCTCCAAAATAATCCTCTTTTAACCAATAGAATGACTTGTCTCTGTTCAAGAATTAGTTCCACATTCTCTCGTCTCAGCGAATAGTCTGTAATAACTTGCTATCGCTGTCACTGAAGATAAAAGAAGAAAATACGACATACCAGACAACTTACAGGAAGCCCGTAAAAAATTACTAGTTTCAAACAAGCAAGATTATAGACTTTTTGAAAGACATTAATTAATTCTTTGAATTATAATGATTATACAATGTAAAAACATTAATGGCTAGTTGCATCAGCTTATAGTTAAATTGTTAACCATTGGCTAAATTGACAATATTAAAACTTTAATATTAAATAAAAAAATCTGATGTGGCCAACACAAAATCTCCCGCTATTTAATTTTTATTAATTTAAATACATACCTACGTATTTAGTAATGCTTCAAACTATATTATGTTCCATTGCATATAACTATTGCTTTATTTACGATTTTCTTTATTATTTAATATGTCACTATTATTAATTTGAAGTGATTAGTTGTTTGACAATGAAGTTTACCTGCCAGTTACATTCATTTGAAAAATAAATTGTGTAAAAACGGAATTGTGTTTATGTTAGGCTTCGGGATTAAAAAAAGAAAAATGATTTTTAAATTTATCTGTAAAATATATAGAAAAAGTATTAATGTATATCTGTCCAAAATTCAATAATCTATAATTTTCCAATGACATTCATTAAATGCGAGAAAATGGCATTTAATGGTATTTTTTGAAGAAAAACCATTATGAGCTTCAAGTAAAGTACCATTTCCGTTTATCAGATTTACACCAAAATCTAATGGCTTCTATTACTATTAAAATAGGGTAGAAATACGAGGTTTCAGAATTTTCTGAATGATAGTATTTGAGTTAGAGTGCAAACAAAATTCGTACACATACACACACACACACACACACACACACACACACACACACATACATACATACACACATACAGACATCATCGTGAAAATGTTAAAATTGGATTCTAGGGACCTTAAAACGTAGTCATTTACTACAATCTCGATATGTGATTTTTAGCACGATCCCTATACCTCCCTTACCAAGGGTAGCGGGAGGTAAAAAACCTAAACTAAATAGTTTTTTTTTTTAATTTGTCCCAATGCCATAAAGTTTGGGTATCCTTGCTTTACTGAAACATGTAAATTTTCTGTGTTCCACTGGACATTGCTGCACTCCACATTTTTAGGTTCATTGTTTTTGTTTCACATATGCATAATGATATATGTATTATGTACCCTATTATTATCAATATAAGGGGATATATGATGCCCTTCCAATTACCCTGAGTCTGGGATTGACAGGCCTGTGCTTAGCTCTATGGTAAAACCATACAATCTGCTCCCATGTATGGTGGAGCATGTATTATTAATGACGGGTGTTTATGACGCGTACACCTGCTCTCGTACACCCACCCTGCTCTACCCAATACACCCCCGCACTTAATTAAATTTAATACACATTCATTAAGATGGCGTGTTGAAATGGCTGTGACAGCCAACGACTTGACCCGCGAGAAGTGCTCGCAAACAAGATAAAGGGCCGGGCCAGATGTCGCTCAGGCCCTTAGCCCTATGCCACGGCTGAGGACTCACTATCAAGATAGGGACTCTCCACAATCTCTTTATATAACAACCAAATTTATTTTTATTTTCGGAAACTTTCACTTCTCTCTATACTGAAATCACGTGATGCTGCGCATCCTTTCTAAACATGAAATTTATACTTTTATACCGTGTGAGTATAAATATTGTTACGTGCATGTTGCCGACGCCACTAGGCGGGCTTGTCCGCATGTCGCACGCGTGATCATAACAGGACTAAACCTGCTTATTTCTAGAATGTAGTAAAAACCCCTACAAGACAATAACGTAATTACAGAGGGTATCTGTGTAAACAATCCCATGGAATGTTCGGGAATTTTTCTAGATAATTGCCGAGCTATATAAGGACGAAGTACCTTTAGTTTAATTATTAATATTTCTTTGATTTTTACATTTCACCCAAATAAATAAATGTTACAGTATATTCGGAAACAATTTAAATGAAAATTTAGAATTGCCGCTTCATCGTTTTAATAATAGATATTTTCACAAGCTGCATATGTCTTGTCGATATTGTAATTCTAGTTGTAAAACCTCCAACACCAAAAAGGCTTACGAACAGAATATTGTTTTGTTTTTAATACCTACTACAATTTAATAAATAATTATACAGGTATCCCATGCGACCTTTATTTTCAAAAATCTGTTGTGACCATCAATATACCTCCCGCCAGTATTTCTGATGATGCCGTAACTGGCGAAATTGTTCAATAAAGTAAAAATATACTTTCCTTGTGAAACCAAACCTAGTGTTATTATATTTATTAATTTATTTTTTAAATTTATTAATTTAAACACATACATATTTATTGATACTGAAAACTATATTATGTTTTGACAGTGACATTTATATATCAGTTACATACATTTAAAATCTGAACTGTGTAACTAAGGAATTGTGTTTATCTGTAAAACATACCGGCATTAATAATAGTATATTATACGCCAAGGTTGAGAAGATAATCATTATTGACCCAGCGCCAATATTGTAACCCAGGGGATACAAGGCGCATGGTCAATAATGATCTTCTCAACCGTGGTTTATATACTATTTTTTCACTACTAGCACGTAAATCCTATTTGTTTTTTTTTTTTTTTTATTCATAATAACAATCATTTTGACATGAATAATTACGTTACTTATTTGTTAATATTCACAAAAACAAAGTAGGCTGTAATTGTTTTTATCTAACATTTCGCTCATTTCGCTGGTTTGATAACCTCACTTATGTGCCTTGATTTGTATTTGATTTAATTATTTAATAAAAACACTTTGTGCTGTTACAGTCAGCAGCCTTATTAGTTTATTATTATTTTTAAATAAATCTGTTGAAATGTATTTACCTACAAATACAAAAAAATAGTGATTTATTCATTCCTACATCTACACATGTATCACATTTTCACCAAAACAGCACAGTAGCCAGTCGAGGCAAGGCGGCAGCGTAGGTCAATTTAAAAATTAATTATATAGGTACTTAACTCCTTTTTTTGAGTTTAATGAGTTAAATAATATTTTGATTTGGAAGCTTGAGTTTGATAAAAAAGTGACAGTTTGTATTATAGACCTATGTTAATAATAAATTATTATTGACCTAGGTTACCATGGTTACAAGCAAGCGGTAGTGGAAAACAATTTCTCATGTCAAATAAAGGTAAATAATAATGGGTTCCTAGGCTAGTAGTGAAAAAAATATATTATTTTATACATTTATCTATAAAATATATAGAAAAGGCATGAATGCATACCTGTAGAAAGTTTAATAAATTGCGAAAAAATACACTTAAAGGTATTTTTCGAAGAAAAACTATTTTAAGCTTTAAGTAAAGTGCTATTTCCGGTTACCTGATTTATACCAAAATCTAATGGCTTCTTTCCATAGAATACGGTAGAAGTACAAGGTTTCGGAATTTTTTTGAACGATAATATTTGAGATAGAGCGTTGACAAAATCTATACACACACACACGAGCACATACACACATACATACATAAATATATATATATATATATATATATATATATATATATATATGTATGTATGTACATACACATGAAGACATCATCGTGAAAATGTTAAAATCAGATTCTAGGGACCTTAAAACGTGTTCATTTACCAAAATTTCGACATCCGATTTATAGCACGATCCCTATTCCTTCCTTACCAGGGGTAGCGGTAAGTAAAAATCTGATGTGGCCAGCACATTGCCTCCCGCCAATTCTATGTTTAAAATAGCAATGAGCTTTAAGTAAATTATCACTTCCGATTGATCGTTTGTAAACAAAATCTAATTTGTTATTCCAATAAATAGAAAAGTCTGTAGTATGAAATTTATTTATTATTTATTTATTTAATTATTTTTAATTACTTATTTATTTCTTTATTTATTTATTTTTTTATTTATTTATTTAGTTTTTTATTTATTTATTTCATTATTTATTTAATTACTTTTTTATCGTAAGTATATAATCTGTTGCCTTAAGGATTATTGTTCAGTATTCACTTGGTAACGATTGGAGATTTCATCAATCGAAACATTGTATAACTCAAAAAAATAAAGACAATGAAAGTTCGAAATACTTCTATTATTCAAGTTTTAGCCTGTAGCTCAAAAACAAAAGACGATCGAAAATTCCTGTGGTGCCTATTAAAGTTGTCTCAAAAAGTTGGCCCATAAAGACGAACATTAATTTTCTGTATAGAGTGAATAATAAGGAACTCGAATTTGTTCGAGCCTGTAGATATAATATATGAATAATAAAATAAGTGCATATGTTATTTTACTGCATTATTTGCATTTATAAACACATACTCTTATTTAAAATAAAAAATAGTGCATCTATAGGCAAAATTAAAAATTTACGCCTCCGTTATACACTTCCATTACATGTTTCATTTAGTTTTTTTTTTTTTTTTCATTTTTATTTTCATTTTTTTCTTTGTATCAAATAATACAGAGCGTTTTACTTGATACAACGATTTAAATCGGAATTTTGAGAGAACCATGGCAAAAAAACTAATGTATTTTAAACTTCAGCGAAAATATTTGTCGGGACTGTCAACTGTCAGCTTTATACCAAGTTCACTCTGTATGCTTTATATTCGTATTCCAAGTTTTTATTAGTCCGACCTCATTTATATTTCATAATTTGCAAATAATTCATTCGTAGTAGTAAAGTAAAGAGGCACTTGGACACCATCAGCAGCGAGTGTTGCTCTCCACGTTCAAGTCAGAGTTAATTAGAATCTCCGGCACAGGCATGAATGTTATTGTGCTGTAACTCTGCCCCAAGCAACTTTACGACTGACCCCACAGTTACGCCACTGTACGCCTTTACACCCCTCATCAAAACACGAGGATTTTTACTACAAACACTTACAAGGAAATATAAAGACTAGAAATGCATTGGGAATAAAAATTAACTTGTTTAAAAAAAGATACAATGATTATTAAAATGGGAACAAGTTTCTTCTTGACGAATTTATCAAGAATTTAATTTATAAATTTTCATAAACGAATTTAAATTTTTATAAATTTTCATAAACGAATTTAAATTTACACATAAAATGTAAATACTCTCTTTAAGCAAATTTCCGAATAAAATTGAACAATTTTTTTATTCACGGCAGCAACACGGCCGTACTTGTTTTTTAAACAGAGCCGTTAGAGGTGTACAAAACAAAAGTGAACATTCGAGATGCGTATGCGAGAGTCAAAGAAAAATTCGGGTTGTTGACACCGTATACTTCAAAGTTTAGGATAGGTGGGATATAGGTACTAGTTTGTACCATCTAACGGTTTAATTTTCATTTAAAAAAAAAAACTTTGTTTTCATTTGCTAAGCATTTTTAATAAATCCACGTGTAATCAATATGTCTGTAATTCTTCCCATCCATTATTATTATTTTTTTATTATTATTATTATTATTATTATTATTATTATTATTAGATATTTAATAAATATCGCTATTTTACATTCTCTTCAATTACTTCCTTTAATTTTTTTTATCGCTCATGTTTATATTATTGTAATAGAATTTCACTAGTTACTGTCAAACAAAGCTGTCATGTATAAATAAATATCACTGTACAGTACAGTACAAATTTCGAAATATTTTAGGTCTTAGCTGTTTACAACGCAATAAATACATTTGGGCCGAGGTCTAGTATAAAGTCAGGTCACATGAAAAATTGGCCTGACCTAAACCAGGCCGCTCCATATTTTAGGTGTTTACACCAGGCGATCCAACTACACTTGGGTCGAATTTGGGGTACAGGTCTACGGTGTAAACTAGGTCACACATCTTTGAAAATTTATTAATATTTATTATTATTATTATTATTATTATTATTATATATATATATATATATATATATATATATATATATATATATATATATATATGTCTAGATTTCAATTTGTCCTCATTCAGTATATTCTGAATTGACAGAAACAATCGTTAATATTCGACAATTAATCATGGAAAGGTTCGTAGTACACCAATGCTGAAATTATTCAGCAATTTTATGAAAATTCGCATTCTGTCATTTGTAATTTCATTTTCAGCGACGAGGGCTCATTTTTGGCTGAACGGTTCTGTGAACAAACAAAATTGCTGAATATATGGGCTGAAGCCATTCCACAAAAAAAAAAAAACTTGGAGAGCCCATTGTAACCAGAAAAATAACTTTTTGGTGCCAATTTAAAATAATTTCACAAAACGGCGATATGAATTGTCGGCCAAGATCGTATGACAACACCTCTAGACTTTTTCTTTGAGGTTTTTTGAAGTCACGCGTGTACTCCAGTAAACCAAGGACAATTCAGGAGCTGAAGAAGAACATACGACACGACGGAAAGCCGATGTCTCACCTATGCCACAATATGATTGAAATTTGGATTTCTCGTATGCGAACCGTCAAACAAAGCCGTGGTGGTAATCTCATTTACGTTATTTTTCATTATTAATATCAATAAATATACTTTCATTAAATAATGAAAGTTTGAAGTCGTTTGATTATTATCTAATTTTAAAATCCGGATATTGAAAACAAAAAACCCTTTAGATTAAACTTACAAACTGATAAAAGTCATATTACAACATCTGGGTGTATTATGGCCGTTTGCACCGGATCTACTTAAATATTAAGTACACCTTAAAAATAAAAACACGTTGCATCAATTATTAAGGGCCCCTCAGATTGCAAACAGCTACCCTTAAGTTAAGCGGTAGATCATCTGTCACTTAAGCCTCCCTTAACGCTAAACCGTACTCATACGCATGCGTCAACGAATTTTTATTTGACATTTGTATTTCAACAAAATATTATACGGCTTTTGATAGCGAAAGTGAGGTTCGATTTACAAAATGGATTTTGAATTTAATAAAATAGAAGACGACGATGATTTAGATACATTAGAATAATACAAAATTAACTATTTCCAATATTTTTGCGAATTAAATTTTTAAAAGTTTCCGTTTCACACTAAATACTATATTAGATTAATTAGCAAGTATTGAATCTGAGCTGGAATTTCCATACAATTTGTACGTATTTCAATACTTTTCTTCTAAAACATAGTTTTTAAATATTGTCATGCAAGAATAATTGTGTGTCCAATTAATGAAATATTGGTGATTTTACGATACCTATTACTCAAGTGGGAATCATCTTCATAGCATATTTCTACAGCAAGCAGAATTATTATTGTACCCCTATCACGAGCTATATAGCGTATGGCCAGATTGTACAACCGGTATATAACACGGAAAGAAATAATTAAATCTCAAAATGAATTTTATGCCTTGGCAGCATGTCCTAGAATTATCGGTACGGTACAATAGATTGTACACATGTTAAAATGCAATCACCAGCTCAACAAAAATAAATTCACTATTCTTGTGGGAAATAATTTAACTTTAAATTGAATATTATTTTAATTCAGGTGGCGAGGACCCAGAGATATACCGAAACAGGAAAGGATACTTTTCAATATTCAAGCAGTTTGTAGTCAAAATTACAAATATTAAATGTTGTTGTACGCTGATATATCCTTTAATAAAAATTTAAAAACTCTGAAAACAATACATAATTCCATTCATACTTACATCTAAAATAATTTTTTTATTTATTCATATTTTTATTAGCTGTAGCAGCATATAAAATAATAATTATTTGCACTTTCAGTCCTCACACTCTAACCTCTTACGTTTGACATAATAGTTACTAGAATAATATAATAAGAAAATGAAAAGTTACTAGAATTTCACCTTTACTTCTTTTATGCTGCCCTTAACTAAGTGGCGACCATGTTCTATTCGTGCAAACCATTTAAGCTTAAGTGCCACTTACTAACTAAGGGGAACATTTAAGTGATACCGGTGCAAACGGGCATTAGTCATATATTTATGTGTAGAATAGAGTCCCGAAGTTTAGCTCTTCTCCTAACGCACTTTGTATACCTACTTAAATTTTAGAAGACAAATACTATTAATCAAATTCTTAAAATTTTAATGACTGTAAACTGAATATCTTTATCTGCATTGGATATATGATGGTACTCTAATGGAATAAAATGTGAAAGTCTACATTAATAGAAAATTTGTAATAGCTTCCATAAATTTGAAACTCAGTTTTACTGCCAGTAAAGAATAATGGAACCATATCAAATAATCTTTATTATGCTGTAATATTTTTTACTCTCAACATTATTACACACAACAAATTTAACAGTCAATTTTCAGTGGAGATTTTTGCCACTTTATATTAAATTTCATTCTTTACATTTTTTCATTGCATTTTACTTCCAAGAGAGGAAATGGATACTACAGCAATCTTTCAAAAGCATATAGTATTGACCAAAATGAGTAAAAAAATCTTACTCACCATAGGTTTGATCTTCAACTGTTTCCGAAAAGAGGCCATTTTATATCAGAATCGAAGAAAAATTGAAAAGATAGTGATCGAACAAAATTTTATCTATGTATTATGTCAGTAGATAGACTATAAAAAAAACAATAAAATGTTATATTAAACATTTTTCGCAATTTCTAATAGTTACGAAGTTATTGAAACATATATTGGCTAAGGCGCCACAGCATTTAATATTTTACAATTTTTGAAAAAAAAAGCTCATCCAAGATGACCTCTCAAAGGTAAACAAAAAGTCTCATTTAATCGAAGTCGCTACTCTCATAGATTTCTAGATAGCAGAGGTAAACCCCGTAAAATTCATTTTTCACTGCCTTATGTCTCGAAAACTATTGAAGATCGTGCCCATGTTGATTAATTTTTTCTTACTTATTTTAGTCAGTACTATATACATATATACCTGATGTCTTAGGCCGACCGACACATAAGAGATTAACATGATTGTGAAATCAGCTAATTGTTAATTTTGTGTACTTATTGGATGAAATAAATTCTATGAATTACACTCCAAGTTAGTCAATTAAAGTGTACCTATAATATTAGAAAAAATTAGGAAAATTTAAAAAAATTCCAAGATTGTTGTTCATGTCCCGAGAAAATGCTTTATGAACTGTTACTTACTAAAACTATTTTTCCGGGATATGAACAATAATCCTTGAAATTCTACAATTTTCTTAATTATTTCTAATACTACACATTTAAATTGACTAATTTAGACTATAATCCATTTGACGGTCGGCCTGAGCTGTATATACATATATAGGTATAACATTGCACTATCTGTAAGGCAGTTTTTGACGTCCAAAGGCAGCCGCAGCCTTCTTCTTCACATTTTTATTTCCAAAACTCAAATCTATAGTGAAAAGACACCGGTTGCAACTAATCCAAAACCAGTATACACAAACTAAATTTTAATATAGTTAGAGAACTGAAGAACTACCATTACCAACGACGATTTATGTATAAAGTATTTTACAACTTGATTGTCAATCAACATTTTCTACAGTTACTTAATTAATTTATTTCGGCAAAGTATACTAGATCTAAAAATTTGTTCATTTTACCTACTCTTCAAAATCTTTACCATCTTAGTCAATCTCACTAACATGAAAGTAAAAACGAAACTTATGTCTATATATTTTTTTTATTAATTTTACATGGAACACTTTGATCTTTGACTGTAGTGCTCCCTCAAATTCAAATAAATAAATTAAATTAAATAACAGTTATGCAGCCGTCTAGAAATTTTAATAAGAAAAATGTAAGTAATTTGTTTTCTTATCATAGATGAAATATGAAATTAATATCTTATTCAATCGATGATGGTTTTGTCCAGAACTTCGAATTTCGAATTTAGTATTAACTAAACAGATAAAATTTCAGCTGCATTCTGCAGTATAAATAGATTAAATAAGTACCTCACACAATATTATATCGCATATGAAAACGTTACCTGATTGAATGCTTGCATTGTGTTTGAGCATTATGCAGCTCTTCTGCATAAAGCAATTAAATTTACTATGCAACATTATTACATTTCCTATTAAATTTATAACAATTTGCTCATATCTGCAATACCTAACTATTGTGTGTAAATTTAATCTGCAAGTTGGCAGTCCGTTGCAGGAGCATAAGTTTTCCGCGCAAGTGTATCAGTCATAAACACAACAACACCTTCAATTAATATCCGATTCAATTGCAGCGCCCTCTACAATAACACGATCGGGCCCGGCCGTATCAAAACAGTAATTTAGTTGGCAAAACACGAACATTAATCATAGCTAAGAGCCCCAGCCTCTCATAGATGCTCAAATTCCATTTTTACACCCCGAATGAATAGGGATAATAATATGAGCAGGTTTGTCATTGTGATTTATTCACTCAGATAATAAATTGACTTGGAGGGAATTTGTAAGACTCGCTTTCTTTGAGCACTTACACACTTTTATCTGCTTTCTTGCAGATTTTTAAAGCGATCAATGGAAGCTTGATAGCTAACGGAGTAAATAACTGCTCTCAACAAGGCACAAATAAAAGAACAATTTTTCTCAGTTAATTTACAATGTACTATAAAAAGTAACTAAATTAAGGGTCGGTATTATAAAACTATTACAATTTAATTGATAACTAAATTTAATTTCTTGTTTGTTTTTAGGTGCTGTAAAATATAAATATTTGATAACGTCATTCTAACTATAATTTTTCTTTTTCAAATCACTTAATAGGTTACAAAATGACAGCTGCTGTCAGTTTCAAACTATTGCAAATGCAAATGGTTGTATGCGTCGTCTAATTTATGTTTGCTCTGAGGTCTAAACAGTTACAGCCCGATTCACAAAAGAGTTTAAGCTAATATTCATTTTTGGATTAGCGAATTCTACTCTAATTTTGACAGTTTATATCCTAAAATATAGTCTAATCTATTCCTAGTATCTACCTTTATTGATAATATCATGAAAATTAAATTTTAAATACCGGAATAGAATAGAATTCACTAATCCAAAAATGAGGATTAGCTTAAACTTTTTTGTGAATCGGGCCGTTAATTTTTAATATTATTTTTATTATGTTATCATATACGAGGGTCATAGTAAAAATTTTGAGAATAAGAACAAATAATCGATAAAATTTCGTTTTTGTGTTTATTAGTCTTTCTAGTGGACATTTGTGTTTGTAAGCTGGAGAAGTGAAGACGTCAAATTATTAATTATAATTATTTAATATCTGGTGGACTGCGGAAAATAAAATTTGCACTATCATCTTACGCCCAATTGTACGTGCACCGCTGACAATTACAGCCCGATTCACAAAACAGTTTAAGCTAATCCTCATTTATGGATTAGTTCTAAAATCACAAGAAGATATTATTTACAAACAAAACAGCTCAATGTTGAAGAAATATTATGATCAAACAAATACATCTCTACAAGAAAAAACAAGATTTGAAGAAAAAGAACCCATAACCTCGAGAATAGATGAATCAGTAACTTCAAGAGTAGAAGAAGCAATAACTTCCAGACTAAAATAAACAGAAATTTCAGAATTGCAAAAAACGAAATGTATTTTGCATAAATAAAGTTTTCAATTTGTATCAAAATATTATTACCTCTCGCTAAGAGAGGTATTGGAATCATGCTAAAAATCACATATCCAGATTTTAATGAATAAGCACGTTTCAAGGTCACTAGAATCTGATTTTAACATTTTTACAATGATGTTTGTGTGTTGTGTGTGTGTGTTTGTGGATGTGTGTATGTGTGTGTGTGTATGGCTGGATGTTGGAGGGACGATTCCTCAAAAACTATAAGACATAAGACCTGTTTAACTATGAATTCCTCGATCTGACATTCCTGGGAAGAGCTGAAAAGGTTTTGGTAACAATTGAACAACCGGAAGTAGTAGTTTCTGAGAGAAATTCTTCTAAATATTTTTTTTTTTTTTTTAATTTTGATATTACTAATTTTGAAGAACAAAATTCTACATCTGATACATTTAAATTTTTTATTATATCTTCTATAAATTTAGAGATAAAGACGCTATAATATATTGTATATCGGGATAAAATAAGTCGAATAGACGAAACTACACTAAGGAAGCCAGTTGACAAATTCAAATGTTTGTATACCCAAATCATTCAAGCAGCCAATGCACGTCATTAATAAAAATTGAATAAAAGTAACTTGATGTATGACGTCATGTACTGGTACGTTTGCAGAGGTTTTAGAATCTTTATGAAAAGAGTTATACAGATTGCAATCAGTATTATCGACATGGTCATGAACTGTCACATCTACAAAATAAATACTATATTTTCGTCACTGTCCATTTCTATTTAAATTATTTTATAATACTAACCTTTTTTATACCTATGTATGCCATATAAAGACAATAAATAAAAGTGAGCCGAATTTCAAAGAAATATACCGAATTCTTCTGATTGATTAGAAGTGCTATCTTTGGCAGATTCACAGATTTTGTGTTTTTGCGTTAACGGTCACGTTGCGTCGTTGCGTTGCGTTTAACATTACTTAATTATAAATAGGACTTTACAATGCACAAAAATGTTTCAAACACAATACAAATATATTTCAAATAATAACTTTGACAGTATGAACATACAAATTATCAATGTTGCCAACTATAGCAACAATTAAACGAATAATATGACGTTGATGTACATTATTTATATATTATTCATGTCATATACGATAAGAAATGAACTCTACTATTCATCTTAATAATAATTATATAAGGCTATACAATTTTTGACGGTTAAAAATGATTGAAATTTTATTTAATTTTTCACTATTAGTGATTTTAATGCATTAAGGTTTCTCCACTAAGTGATGACGTGCATTGGCTGCTTGAATGATTTGGGTATAACATAATTTGTAAATGACATGTCCACGACATGTCAGGGTCAAAATCAACAGTTTTAGTGACATTCTGATAGCTTTTTCTGGTAAGTTCATTTAATCGTTCTTCTTGTTTTATTAATTAAATATTTGAAATTATAGGTAAAATGAATATATCCATCAGAAATACCGCCAATATGATTAATGAATTGGAAGAATCTCTTACAATTAGGAACTTCCTCATACAATGAAAAATAGATATAATTAGAATTATTTGTGTGCAGAAGACATGTTAAATACAACAAAAAACAATATTTGGGTAAAGTTCTGTAATATTTTGTTATACAACTTCGGTTCGATAGCAAAGTGCAACACAATACTTTTATAACAAAAAATGGAAATGGCGAGAGGTCTTGTGCTGGCCACAACAGATTTTTTCATTTATATAATTACATATGATCTTTTGTATATTATATATATATATATATATATATATATATATATATATATATATAATATACAAAAGATCATATGTAATTATATAAATGAAAAAATCTGTTGTGGCCATATATATATATATATATATATATAATGCACAATGTTTTATAAATAAAGTGTCCAAATTAAAAAAAAAATTATAATCGTAACTTCTGTACAATCTTATAAGCGATTGAGTACAAACCTCAAAACTATGACGTCACAAAGTGGTGGGAAGTGTTTTCACGGGCGGGAAACTTCTGTGCCTTATAACTCAAGTTCTACTGCAAAAATTAAAATAAAAAGGAAAAATAGGAGGTAATTATTTTTACATTTTTTTTCAGTTACACAAAAATTTATGAAATGACCCTATTTACTATCCATTGCAACACTAGTATTAATTAGTATTTTTTTCTATTTCTTATGAGTCTATAAACGCATTGAAAAGACGTCGTTAAGAAGATCTATAAAGGCAATGTTTTTGGCGCTTTTTGTACGATTTCTTTCAAAACTGATATAAATGACATAACCTGAATTTTCTCAATCAACATCAACAATGAATTTTTATCTATGCTGTTGGATATCTTAAATGTGTTAAACCACAAATGGAGGGTTTTGTAAAAATATTTAATTGTGTTCACTTGTTCAATAAAAATGTCACATATAAATGTCATAAATATTTGTATATTTCAAGCAAATAAAGTATAAAAAAAGTTATGGGCCCAGCACGCTTTCACTGCGCAAGAAGTTCACAAAAAATTGTCAAGTCAAGCACCTCAGAGGACTTAACAGACCTTATGACATGTTTAATAAAATTAAAGAAGTTTATGAAGCGGCCGGCGACACCCATGTAGTCACACTCATTTCCAGTTTGATGACCAAGCGTATAATACAACAGAAAATCTGGATAATCATCTTGAATTTTACACCGACGTCTGACGTCGTTCGAAAAATTGAAGAGTTAACAGAACAAATAACAACAAATCTTTTGGGAGACTCAACAATAATGCTGTGATAGCAATCTTTTCAATTGTTATTTGTTCTGACTGAAGCAATTCAATATGGAAAATTACAAGACAATTGGAACTCCTTGACGCCAACAGTAAGTTGATGCGACCAGTGAAAAAACTTTGCAAGGGCGAAACGAAGAAACAAATTTCCCATGCCAATTACTGGTTTGCTCATTAATATATTTAGCGATTTTTACAAGGCCCGACATTACCTATTCCGTCAGCATGTTAAGCCAGTTCAACGCAAACTACAATGAGCAACATATCAAGGCGGGAAAACGAACAGAAGGGATAGCTGATTTAGGAATTAAATTTAGAAAATCCAACAACCCACTACTTGGTTTTGCTGACGCCGACTGGGCTGGTGATGTAAATGACCGACGCTTGCACACTGGATTTGTTTTCACATTATGCCAAGGTCCTATCAGCTGGGAATCCAGAAAGCAGAAGTCCGTGGCGCTCTCCAGCACTGCAGCGGAATTCGTCGCCTTATCGGAGTGTTCTCGAGAACCCACCGTTATCTACAACGATAATCAAGACGCAAGAAAATTGTCAAAAAATCCAATATTGCATTCAAAAACGAAGCACATCTCACTCGTTACCACTTCGCCCACGAGGCGCAAGAGAACAACGACATCAACATACAATATTGACTAAAGTACTTTTTAACCCTAAATATTGATATTTTATTAGCAAATTTGGTTTAACAAATGTGTAACTCGTCATTGCTGTTTGAAGGGGTATATTGGATATCTCAAATGTTTCAAACCACAAATGGGTGGGTTTGTTAAAAATATTTAGTCAAGTATGTTCACTTGTTCAATAAAAAATTTCACGTATAAATGTCGAAAATATTTGTATATTTCAAGCAAATAAAATATAAAAAAGTTGTCGAATTTTGCTAAAATAACATGAGCAGTTCGCGAAAAGCGCTACCATCATATCTAATAAAAAGAAAAGTTATAGGTATTCATAACATAATACTCGTAATTTGAACTTTCGAATTTTATTTCATGCTTTCAGTTAAAAAATTTGAACTTTTGAATTTTATTTCTTACTTTCAGCTTTAAATTTATATTTTAGAATGTACCTACTAATCAGACTGTATCTGCCAATCAAATACGGGTGTAGTTCGAAAAACACCAGTAGATGGCCATTAGAACTATGGTATGGTAGAAATGAAATGGCAGAAGACTTACGTCATCAAAAAATATCCCTAAAGTAATGACGTCATATACTACTAAGTTTACATAGGATACTAATTTATAAGGCGCGAGCAGTCATGTTACTTTGTTGGTCTTTCTTGACAAGTTTAGGTTAGTGTTCTGTGTTGACAAGCAGATATGGGGACTCGTGACAGAATGACAGCTAGTAATATAAATGACAAATGTCATCATTTTTCATTCCAAATTTCATGATATTTTCCAATTTCAGGTGGTTTATCTTCTTACTAATGATTCGAGTTTACGCAGTTATACGATTTTGGTCAGCTGTTTTGTAAAAAATTAACCTTGTAATTTGGCGTCATTTTCTGTTATATATATGATTGACGAATTTTCATCTGAAGAGTCGTATGAATCGGGGGAATTTTCTTCTAGTGATGAAGACAATCTGGAAATGTTTGGCGAAAATCCGAGGTCAAAGAATGAACATGATGATTACTAGCTGTCATTCTGAAACGGGTGCCCATATCTGCTTATCAAGATTTGCTTATTTGCAGGGCATTTGCTCCTCTCTAAAAATACATAGTTTAAACATTGATAACAAGAGAAATATTTGAAAAAAAAAAAATACCTTTTGAACGACTTTCTACGGAATTAATGGCCTACAATTCCCATTCGAAATAGTTCATGACAAGGTTAGTTTCTGAAATTGCTTTTTTAAGCTTTATATGAATGTAAACTGACAACCAAGTGACAATAGTGACAGGATAGATATTCGATCGATATAAAATTTAATGTAAACATTGCCATGCCAACGTACCGGTATAAAAAATGAACTACGATTATTTCAAATAATTTCAAATTGCGTAAAAGAAAAAGAGATTAACTTAAAAATACTTGTAAATTTCATTAATATATATACGTTTCTTAATACTAGTATTTTTCTTTCTTCTGTATTTAAAAATAAATAATTTTTACAAGTTATATTTGATTTTATAAAGTTTTTTTCAGATCTATGACGTAGGTCTTCTGCCATTTCATTTTCACTATAACAAAAAATAGCACAAACTATTCTGTCTATATATGGATAATGGTAGTCATACTTCGGACAAATAGCACTTTTAATAGCTATTTATGTAATAAGTTGCGAAATGATAGTGTTTTAGGCACGCGACGTGAAATTTGTACGCACGAGAGGAAACGAGTGGTACAATACCTACATCTAGTGCTCAAAACACTCATTTCGCAATGTATTACATACAAGATTTTTTTTTACGTCTGTTAAATAAAAGTAAATTTTTTCATTAAAATGGATTTATAAAGTGTCTTTTTTAACACAATAAAAGTATAAAAAGTGCACTTTTTTAACGCTACGGAGTGAAATAATGAAACGTTAAGGCACTTTTTTCATATTTTTATTGCAGACGTAAAAAAAATTGTATGCAACTCGAGTAAAAAGTGTCTTATTCGTGAAATAAGACTATACTTTTTACTCTTGTTACATAAATAACTATTTCATATAACAACGAAAATGACAATCAAAAAGTTGTTATAAAATCTTAGTATAGAAAAATTATTAAATTACCTCAATAGAAAACAGTATAAGAACATGTTTCATAAGGTGTGTTATCGCACTCGTCGTTTGTAAAATTTGGACTTGTACGTTAACAGATTGCCGTATGATCTACTAAATAATCATGATTTTCAGTATAATTAATTTTCAAATGAGAAAAATTATTTCTATTTTAATTACAGCCTTAAAATTTCAGCTTCAAGTTTATTATATTATTTGCATCAGTCTTAATTTAACACTCCACTTAATCTTATGTATATAATTGTTACTTTTTAATAATTAAGGGTTTCACCCTCCTACATAACTTTTAATTATTAGCTTTCCTGAATCCCTGCGGCCTACACTTGGGTTTAAAGTAGAAAAGTTTAGGGCGAGGGTCAGATCAATGAACCAAAAATGATCTGGAGTCATGATCCAATTAGTCAGACATGGTCATAGACATTCTCAAGTGTAATTTCGGCCCCTATCTTTATTTCACCCATATTATCCCATTTTCTTGTTACTCTGTCTCTCCCTTACATGAAAGCGAAATACAATAACCTAGGGTCCGCAGTAGTGGTGAAGTCTATGATACTCGTATATCAATACATTCCTGCACCAGAGAGGGAAAGCCTAAAATACTAAGTAGGAAAGTTTTCACCTCGTACATTGAATGTCCTGGGTACGTATTCCGACCACAGAATAGACGTTCATAATTTTTTATCATCCAATCTCAAAGCGAAGCAGTACAAAATACTGAATAGAAATACTGTCTTAAATGAATGGGGTATTCCACCATAACAAAAAAATTAAGAAAATTTCAATTTAACATAAAGTATGGCTCAATAAATAATAGTTAAAACAATGAAAACATTTTTTAAATAACTACTTTACGAGATATTTCACATTTACTAAAAGGGAAAATGACGTCATACAATTGTTATCCTTCTCTCGCAGCGTACTCAGAGCAGTGGGTGTGAGAAAGACAAGTATAGAGGAAATATGACGTTACACTGATTTCTCGAAAATAAAATACTCTTAAACTAGGAACAATTAAGATTTTTTTATACTATGAATTGCTTCAAAACTGAATGAAGTTTTATTTAAAATAATAAAAAAAAATGAGTGGAATACCCCATTGGCTAATCGCGAACAAAATGGTAACTGACAGAGGTATTTTAATAATTTATAGTAATAAAAATTTCTTAACTTGGCTTGATACTCTGGCCGAGCTGAATACCTCGTAGTTCTGAATCCTGTGTAAGCCAGGCCTACCCAGCCAGAGGTTTTTTTTTGCATACACACTAGCAGCTGGCCCTGCTCAGGGCACGACGCGGACTAGAGAAGACGAAACTAGTCAGAAAACACAAACATAAAAATCTGTTGTGGCCAGCACAAGCCTCTCGCTATTTCCATATTAGGCTATATAAGTATTTTATTGCACTTCGTTATAGAACCGTCGTTTTATAACAAAAAATTGCAGAACTTTACACAAATATTGTTTTTTATTATATTTAACATGTCTTCTGCACACATATAATTCTAATTATATCTATTTCATTGTATGAGGAAGTTTCTAAATGTCAGAGATTCTATCCAATTCATTAACCAGATTGGCTGTATTTCTGATGGATATATGCATTTTACCCATAATTTTAAATATTTAATTAATAAAACAATAAGAAAGATTAAATATACTTCCCAGAAAAAAGTATCAGAATGTCACCAAAACTGTTCGTTTGTGACACTGACATATGTCATTTACAAACTATGTTATAAACATTTGAATTTGTCAAGTGGTTTCCTTAGGGCCGGTCTTTCCACCTTCGGATAAAGTTCCGGATAGCTATCCGCCAGATAAATTTATCTGACACTTTATCCGGCGGATAACTTTTTTCTGTCTTTCAATACAAATTTATCTGACGGATAACTATCCGACGGATAAGTAATTTATGTGCACTATCAATGTGTATAATATCTAGGGTATAACTAGAAAAAGATGCAGAAATTGTAAAATTAATAAGATAGACAAAGATAAAAGGTATATATTTTCTGATTACATCAAGTTAGCTTTCAGCGGAATTTTTGTTTCCTTATAGTTCCATATTTATTTCCAAGTGTTTGACATATGTCAGAAAAATTATTATCAAACAAAAAATATTAATTTAAAGGTAATAGTCATTCTTTATGTAGTATACTTTATTGTTACTAATATTTTTAAACTTAACAGAACATGGATGACAATAAAAAAAAGCGACAAAGATCATCTAATTTCACAAATGACGAAATTAGGCATTTGGTTACGATTGTAACTCAGTATAAAAATATAATTGAAAATAAACAAACCGATGCATTATCGTGGAAAGATAAAGAGGAAGCATGGGTCAAAATCGCAGAAAAATTTAATTCGGAAACTAATGGAATACCACGGGATGTAAAAAATTTAAAATCCAAATATGAAACAGTTAAAAAATCTATTAGGAAGAAAAATGTTGAAATGAAAAAGGAACTATTTATTACTGGCGGGGGTCCTCAAAAAAAAATCTTATTTGAAGATTACGAGGAAATATTAATGGGAGAAATTGACTGTAAAACAGAAGGGTTACAAGCTGTAGGGTCTGACGCGAAAACTGGAGATGAATTGACTAATAGCAATATAATTTTTGAAATAAATGGTAATTATACAAATTTATGTAGTTAGTTACAAGGAGCGGAGGACGTCCCAGTGACTAGACCCCAGTCATACTGTAAAATAGAAACACTACTCATATTTTAACTTTTGCGCATAATTTTATCAATGTTTAACGTCTGGTTGGTGCCAACATATTTAAATATTTAATATAAAACTATTGTGAATATGTAGCCCTGTTTTTATCTCTTGATTCTAAAAATATTTTTTGATTGCAACAATGAAATTAGAATAAAGTTCTTGTCTATTGTTAAATATCTGTTTTAGTTTACTGCTTTCATATTATATTTTACGGTGTAGCATTATTTGTTACAAATCTATTGACCGATTGGTCCTATATGACCTACTGTAATAATGAAAATGTTAAAACACATATTTTTTTACATAGATCCTACTATTTTGAACGACATAGACATAGAGCAAATAAGTTATAATTGCTTGAATTCTCCCACGCAGACCATATCAGAACAACCGAATAGCGCAGAACAGGTTGAATTCCTCCAATATTATATATTCCATTATTTTAATTCTATATCATATTTTTTAGACGGCAAATAATTCAATAGTTGGTAAAGAAGCAAAAAATAATAAGGTAATTTTATTTTTTCTTTTACATGATTATTTAGAATTGGAAAAATACATTAAAAGCTCCAATAAGTAATAAATTAAAAGTACAGAAGATAAAACAGACCAATTTCGAATCTTTGGAAAATGTTACAAATAAAAAGTTAAAGTTATTAGAAAAAGAAGAAAATTATTTAGAAGAAGAAGAGAAAAGAAAAATTGAATTATTTAATAAAAAAATAGAGTACTGGACTAACAGAAACAAGAGAGAGGAAGAAGAACACATAATAAAAATGAAAATTTTAAATAAACAACTTAACCTACATAATTTGTAAAATTAATTACAATACAGAAATAAATCACAAATTAGCAAAATATTCAATAAATTGTTTCCGGATTCTTTCATTTTCATTCAATCTGTAATTATTACCATAATGAGGAAAATTATTTTCATCTGACCCCTCGATAATAATTTCATTGTCCAGTTCTAAAGCTATATTTAATTTTGAGCTTTCATCTCTTGCAATATTATGTAATACGGCAGTTGCAACTATAATTTTTTGTGCAAGAGGAATTTGACAGCGCATTCCGAGTCCTATTGCAGGGAATCGCCTTTTCCATATCCCAAATGCACGCTCTATAACGTTTCTTGTACGCACATGTGCCTCGTTATACAAGGCTTCAGGCTCTGTTTGTGGATTTGCTATTGGAGTCATTAAATATTTTTTTAATGGATAACCAGCATCTCCCAATATCACTGCGTTTGCGTAATCGCCACGTTCAAAATGAAAGTTTATATTAGAGTTGTTGAAAATAGTACTGTCATGTGTACTTCCAGGCCATCTAACAACAATATTTGTAAATTTGTAATTTGCGTCACATAATGCTTGGACATTTAAAGCAAAATATCCTTTTCTACATCTATAATTCTCCGCAGTAGGGCCCCCGGGAGATTGGATTTTTATTAATGTACCATCTACTGCACCGATGACACGAGGGAACCGAGAAATATTATAAAATTCCCGTTGTTTTTTCTTTATTTCTTCGATATTTCGTGGCATGTTTATATACACAGGACATAAGCTTGCTAATGCATTCGACACATCGTGTACGATTCTGTTGACTGTAGATTTGTGTATCCCAGCAAAATCACCCTGCACTATATAAAAACTACTTGTGGCATAATAGCGTAATGCTATTTATTAGTAGTTGCTCATAGGGGGTGAGAGCATTATTTCTAAAAAAAAATTAAGGGGATTCAAATTATATGTATCTATCACTAGTGATAATTATTGTTATGTACCTATCAGTTTTACGGCGAATTTGTGGTGTTATAATTTCTGATATTTGCATAACCGTTTCTCTTCTAAAGCGAAATCTTTGAAAAAATTCTTTATCGGACCACTCATCGTAATTTTGACGAGATCTAATTCTTCTTGTTCTAAATTTAATCGCGTTGCAAATTTCATAGTCTCCAAAATCATCATACAAATTCACAATATCCATTATTTATGATTGAGCATATTCCAACTGACAGTTACAATTTTCAAAATATATTGTTTATTCATTTGTTTCTGTCAGATAACACATTTATCCGGTATAAAAGTTCCGGATAACTTATCTATCGGATAGGCAATATTTATCTGGCGGATAACTTTATCCGCAGGTGAAAAGACGCATTTTTGATTTATCCGTCCGATAACTTTATCCGGAACTTTATCCGAAGGTGGAAAGACCGGCCCTTAATGCCTTATCCTTTGCGGTTAGAATATTCTAGAGGTGCGTTCGGTAAATGAGTTCTATTCACTCTTTTCAATCTGTACACTCCCAGCCAGGTAATACTTCCCAGCATCGTTCGGTAATTACATGGAGTGATAAGCGTCTTAAAATGGAGCGTTCGGGAAATGCAGAATGGAGTCAAGTTGAGTGTAAAGTGTCCATACGCCCAACCTTGATATGCAAGCATACATGGAGTTTTTTTTAATTTATTTGACGTCTGTCAAATCATTTTGTATTTTTATATTGAAATATTTTATTATACAGAATTATTTTATATTTATAATATTGTTTTGTAATATAACAAGACACATTATGTCGGAATGGTAAGAATTCTCTACCTTTTCTAATATGATTCATTGTTTTTTTTTTAGCAGTGCATTATATCAGATTGTCAAAAAAGGAGGTTATTATAATCGTGCACCAAAATTTTAACTATACTCGTTCGGTTAGTCACAAATAATGGAGTGTACCTTGTTTCCTCGATATACTCCAACTCCAGCTCTACTCCCACTCCACTCTGACACCCATCGACCTTTAAACTAATAGACGCAGCGTACAAGCAAAACGCCTGTCCCGCCATAACGGTGCAGACACAGTATCTCTATCCTTCAATATTACGGAAGTTAAGAAAACGCAGCAAAATAAAAAAATTTATTTGTCCCTAACTTGTTGTACTTGGTGCATAATCGCTAAGAGTATACATTTAATTTTGTGCATAATTATATTCATTATATATTTTTAATGCAATATATTAGATAAATATTATATTATAGGGGACAAGTAATAATTAATAAGAACTTACATATAAAATGACACAGCTGGACCGCGTACGTACTGTTGACTGCACGAAATACACCGTTTCCCCATTATTTTGTCACATACACACCTCACAACACATACAAGTATATATATACAGAAATAATTGTAAATGTTCTCCAAAAAAGCAAATAATACACAAACAGTTACGAAACGTCAAAAGTAGATTTTGACAATTATTTAGTGATAGAGAGCGATGTATGGAGGTTTACATATGACTGAAAAAGATGTACAATGAGTACGAACGCATGCGCAGTATACTTTAACTGAGAACTTCCGTACTGTTGAAGGACAGAATATATATTTCTATCCTTCTATGTTGGAACAATATTCTAACAATAAAGGAATAGGAGACACTTGGTCCATTAGTTTAAAGGTCGATGCTGACACCGCTCCATAAATACTCCAACTCCGTATGATTTACCGAACGCATCTTATATTTTAAAGTGTCTTTATCTATAAACCTATACAAGATGTAATAAAAAATTTAAGTGTATTAGGTGGAGAATTTGGTTCTTCAATATTAGTAATAACAAAAATTTCCAAAAAATTATATTTACAAGAATTTTTCTAAGAAACTACTACTTCCGGTTGTCCAGTTGTTACCAAAACCTTTTCAGCTCTTCCCAGGAATGACAGATTGAGGAATTCATAGTTACACAGGTCTTAAGTCTTATAGTTTTTGAGAAATTGTCCCTCCAACATCCAGACATACATACACACATACACACATACACACATACACACATACACACATACACACATATACACATACACACATACACGCACACATGCACACACACACACACACACACACACACAGTCATCATTTTAAAAATGTTATAATCGGATTATAGGAACCTTAAATCGTGCTTATTCAATAAAATCTTGATATGCGAATTTTACGAGTAGCATGAATCCAATACCTCTCATCTTAGTAAGGGAGGTAATGTTTCTGGTACAAAAATGCGATAGTGAGTTTTCAATGAAAAAGCACGTATTAGGGTCCCCGCCACAACTATTACTATTTTTTACAATGATGTCTGACTGTGTGTCTGCTGTGTGTATGTGTGTGTGTGTGTGTGTGTGTGTGTGTGTGTGTGTGTGTGTGTGCCTGAGTGTGATGATTCTTTTATTTACGATACCTCTTACATCAAACTTCCAAAAATTTCTATTTCCCGTATTTAATCTTTCTGCATTAATATAAAAAATTAATTGAATTTTTATTAAAATAATATACTGGAACTGAGTATTTAAAATGACACATACTAGATACTAGATCTATTCACTCAATCATCAAAGGCTTACTTTCAAAAATTTTAGCATTATAAATATTAAAATTTATCTCTTATGATGCTTCAAATATCCCATAACATTTTATGGGACAAATATTTAAAAAAAATTCTCACGTTAAACGCCTATGTCAGATTCTCATATTGACGTTATGTAGGGGACTTATAGTAAATAGTCTGGGCAGAACGTCTCCCTACGAAATATTTTTAAGAGTACAGATGACACATACTCGATAATTGAAGTATATTAAAGAATAGGAGTAAAAAAAATATTTTTTTTTTTTTGAATCATGTGTGAGAACGGCAATAATTAGAAATAGGTACCTTTCAATGTTTTATGTCCAATAATAGTGGTTACAATTCGTTGCAAATTTTTAGATATCCAAGAAATATGAAAATACTAGTTAATCATTTTAATTAAATTATAAAAAGATCTTAAAAATATAAATAGTATTTTTTTACTGTATTAATTATTAAATCAATAGATATGAAATAAATAACTGAATTTTAGCAGAACTATATTAATAATTTATTTTAGGATCATCAGATTTTTTATATAAATACATATATTAAAATAAAACAGTTATTGAGTATTTAAGGATATCTACAGCAACAACCGGCCACAACTAGACTTTTTTTTCAACAACTTTCTATAATAGAAATGCGCTCAAAATTTAACAGCAAATGTATCAGTTAACAGGTTTGACTTCATACGAGTATAATGAATGTTTACAAAACATATCATATTTTCCAAACTGCTGAATTTTCCAAAATCGTTTGTTGGTATTTTTTTTTACTTTCTCGCGTATACTGTCGTTAATTTAGAATTATTTAGTATTTTGTAATATAGCGCATACACGCGGTGTTCCAGATTTGTTTGCACGACATCATATTGGAGAGGGACCGACACATAATAAGGAGTCCATTTAGTCCTCTAGGCTAGGCAACAGCGTATTGCCCGTACGGATGGATTTGGCCGATCCAAAGTTGATATTTTTTTCGCAGTATTTGGCTATGTAAGACGTTTATGGCTGCGTGATGTGTGGAAGATGTGATCGACAGGAACAGTAGTGCAACATGATCGCCTGCTTTTCTTAGTCCAATGCCCAATATTTATGTAAAAAATTATTAGATTTCTTTAATGCATATTGGAATGCTGGGTTTATACAGCATGTAAATTATAAAATTAAATTAAGTCACTAAATTAAGAAACTAAATTAAAATTACGTCTTAATTAAAATTGAGATTTTTATGTTTGACATTTCGTGTAACTAACTTTCATAAATGAAATTGAAATATTTGTATAAAGTAATGGATAAACAATATAGATATACAAATTATTGAACTAATCCATATATGCCCGGTTTTTCAGTCACGGTTTAAACTAGAAATTTTGTTTAAGTTTATGGTTTAAACTGTTTCTCAGTCTGGTCTAAACTCTAAATTCAGCTCAAATTTGAATTTGAATCGCCTACGTTTCTAGCTTGTATTAAAATTTTGGATTCATTAGAATAACTTGACAGTAATGTTGTAATTTATTTATATATTTTGAAATCTTGGTTGATATCTAGTCAATAGTTATTGACAATACAATAAGTGTTCTAAAAATGGAATCATAATATGATGAATGAAGATATTGCTAGTTATTTACCTGGGCCGAAATAAAATACCAAATATAATATGACCTAGAATGAAGTTTTGCAACGGGATGATTTTGATTTTTTGTAAAATTTCGATTGAGGAAATTAACTGTTGTTATGCAAATACTACAAAAAATTGTACTAAATATGTTCTCGTACTAAATTGGCCGGTAACAATATATAAAATACAATAATATATTAATGAATATTCAGGAATTCAGCGTTGACACATACATTGGTATACTTTTCTTTGTTTTCCCATAATATATTATCCGTCTTTCTATTCCTTAATTAGTTTTTTTTTAACTTTTTACTACATCCATCAAAATATCTATTTCTTCAGGGAAAAAATTATTGCTTTCTTATTATTCCATCATTATTTTCGACTTTACTTTAAAAATAATATTAAAATACTTTTCTTATACCTCAGCGTGGAGCAGGTATGAAATGACGGTGTGTCAAAAAGTAGTGCAAATTACACAGTATATCTTCAATATTATGACATTTGGTTTATGTTAAACTGAACTAGTTCAAATATACACATTATAAACAAAAAATCTGTTGTGGCCAGCACAAGACCTCTCGCCATCTCCATGTTAGGCTATAGAAGTATTGTATTGCACTTTGCTATCGAACCGTCGTTTTATAACAAAATATTGCAGAACTTTACCCAAATATGGTTTTTTTATTGTATTTAACATGTCTTCTGCACACATATAATTCTACATATAATTCTAATTATATCTATTTTTCATTGTATGAGGAAGTTCCTTAATGTCTTCCTATTCATTAACCAGATTGGCGGTATTTCTGATGGATATATGCATTTTACCTATAACTTAAAATATTTAATTAATAAAACAGTAAAGAAAAAGCTATCAGAATGTCACTAAAACTGTTGATTTTTGACACTGACGTCTGTCATTTACAAATTATGTTATAAACATTTGAATTTGTCAACTGGTTTCCTTAATGTAGTTTCGCCTACTCGACTTATTATATCCCGATATTCTATATATTATATCGTCTTTATCTCTAAATTTATAGAAGATATAATAAAAAATTTAAATGTATGAGATGTAGAATTTTGTTCTTCAAAGTTAGTAATATCAAAAATTTTCAAAAAATAATATTTAGAAGATTTAAAAAAAAAACTACTACTTCCAATTGTTCAGTTGTTACCAAAACCTTTTCAGCTCTTCCCAAGAAGGTCAGATTGAGGAATTCATAGTTAAACAGGTCTTAGTTTTTAAGGAATCGTCCCTCCAACATCCAGCCATACACACACATACACACATCCACGCGCGCACACACACACACACACATTGTAAAAATGTTAAAATCGGGTTCTAGTGACCTTGAAACGTGCTTATTCATTAAAATCTGGATATGTGATTTTTAGCATGATTCTAATACCTCTCTTAGCGAGAGGTAAAAAAAATCAAGTTCAAGTTCTTGGTTCAACTGTGCTGAAAACACCAATTTCTTTATCAAAACAAATTTTAAATACAAAAAATAAGGAGGTCAATAAGACTCAAGATGAATTTATCTTAGTTGAATCAAAGAGAAAAAGATACAAAACTAACTCCGTTGTAGGATCTTCGAATTCAAATGATGCCCTAAATTAGCTTGGCTATTTGTAGGCAGGGTAGCTACTGATGTGTCTAATGACGAAATAAAAAAATATCTGGAATCAAAATTGAAGATAAATAAATTAATAATAGAAAAGATTTCTAAATCGGATGCATCCACTTCGGCGTTCAAAATTGGAGTAGATATGGATCACTTGGACAAAGTGAACGAGAGTGATTTCTGGCCAACCGGGGTGGTAGTCAGACGTTATTCTTTTTTTCAGAAGAAGCCTCAAAAACAGACACAGAAATAGTAGGAGATGAAAACAGCTCGTCTGTCAACATACATCCAAACAAAAAAACTATAAATATATTATCAAAATGTGAATGGGTTAAGAACAAAATTGATAGACTTCCATAATAATATTCTCGCTGAAAACTACGATTTAATTTCTATTACAGAAACATGGTTGCATTGTGGTTTTCTAAACAGTGAGCTGTGTGATAGCCGTTACACGGTTTTTCGAAAAGACAGACATTTAGTGTCTACAATAAAAGGCGGCGGTGTTATGGTAGCAATAAAAAAATCGTATAATCCAGTGTTAATTCATAGTAATTCAGGAACTGATAATTCTTATGACTGGGTATGCGCGAAAGCAAAAATATATAATACCCAAGTGATTATAGTGTGCGTTTATTTTTGTCCCGCTACTTATGTAGAAGAATATGAATTCTTCATAGAAGAAATTGATTCCATTACAGACATTGTTGAATGTGAAAATGTGTTTTTTGTGGGTGACTGGAATATCAACGAAATAAACTCTGCAAAATTTAATTTCGCGAATGGAAACAATAAATCAAGAATAGTGAACGAACTTATTTCGAAATTTAGTTTAATTTCTTTAAATCACTGTCTAAACATTAATTTTGTTACACTAGATTTAATTTTTACCAACGTATGTGATTCTAAATTAGAAATAAATGATAATCCTCTTGTGAGAGTAGATAGACATCATCCCCCTCTGCTAATCAATGTGCCCATAGTAAAACATAAAATGTACAACACAACAGTTGCTAGAGAGTATAATTTCAAAAAAGCAGACTATGAAAAATTATATAATATGTTACTAAATTGTGACTGGAGTAACTTGGATGAAAATTCCAATCCAGATGTAAACATAAACAAATTTTATGAAACCATGTACCGAATATTTGATGAATGTGTTCCGAAATACACTGTTAAGAAAAATAAATATCCTAGCTGGTTCACTACTGAAATAAAGAGTAAAATTAAATTAAAACAAAAATATTTTAAAAAAATTAAACAAAATTCTATAAAACAATCAGAATATTTGCTCAAATATAAAATATTAAGATCTGAATTAAAAACACTTGTAAAGCAAGCACGTGTAGATCACATAAACTATATTAATAGTAATTTTAAATGTAACCCAAAACAATTTTGGTCACATATAAATAAACAACGTAAAGATAATATCATGTCCTCATTATTTATTTACAACGATGAACAATTTAATAAATATTCAGATATTTCAAATGCATTTGCAGAGTATTTTTCTTCAGTGTATAATTCGGATAATCAAAATATCAATGTAAACAACAATGTTAGTGAAAATAATAATTTATTTAACGTACTCAGTATAAAAAAAAATGACTGAGTCAGATGTTCTTAAGGCTATTAATGAAATTAATGGTAAATCTGCTACTGGCCCAGATAACATTCCCAGTTTTATTCTTAAAGGATGTGCAAATATACTGGTGAAACCTTTAACCATAATTTTTAATTCTGCACTTCAACATAAAATATTTCCAAATTCATTGAAGCTGGGACGAGTGTGTCCCATATATAAATCTGGAAACCCTAAATATGTAACAAACTACAGACCGGTAACATTTTTACCATCTGTTTCAAAAGTTTTAGAAAAAATATTGTACAAGTTATATAATCATGTAAAATCAGTCATAGCCGTTGAACAGCATGGATTTGTTAAACAGAAATCTACAACAACCAATTTGACTACAATTGCTCAGGACATCTCGTCAGCTATTGACAACAACAATCAATTAGATGTAATATTTACTGATTTGAGTAAAGCTTTTGATAAAGTTAGTCATGAGATTTTAGTAAAAAAATTAAGTTCATTTGGAATTAGTAATGATATACTACTCCTGTTTAAATCTTACTTATCAGACAGTACGTTGAATATAATAAATGCAAATCAAAGGAATTTATTCCTTCTTCTGGTGTGCCTCAAGGCTCATTATTAGGACCACTATTCTTTATTCTTTTTATAAATGATTTGCCTGAGCATGTCAATTATACCAAATGTCTTTTATATGCTGACGACCTCAAAATATATAAAGAAATAAAAACTATAACTGATTGTATTCATGTACAAAAAGATATAGATACTATTAGCAACTGGTGCAAGGATAATAGTCTAGAATTTAATGTTAAAAAATGCAAAATTTTATCTTTTTCACGCAAAAAGGATGTTATGGAATATAATTATAAAATAAATTTCTATATATTGGAACGTGTATATGAATTCAAAGATTTAGGTCTGATATTCCAAATTAATTTTAAATTTGAAAATCACTGTAAAGAGATTGTTAACAAGGGATACAAAAATTTGGGTTTCATACTAAGAAATGCCAATAATTTAATGGTAGACACACTTATAGTTTTATTTAATTCGTTGGTTAGGTCAGTATTAGAATATGGATGTATAATTTGGAATCCTACGACCCAAATTATGGAAAAACACATTGAAAAAGTTCAAATGAGATTTTTGAGATATTTATTTTATAAACAGTTCAATGTTGGACCAAAAAGGATCTCATATAGAGACCAATTAAATACATTTGACATTCGAAGCCTGACACAAAGGCGTACAATGATCATTTTCACCTTTATATGGAATATAATTCATTCTAATATTGACTCGCCAACTTTACTAGAAGCGTGCCTTTTTATGCACCATCTGTCGTATCTAGAGAAAAATATTTCATGTCACTAATAACACTTGCTCGCCATTAAACAATGCATTTCATCTGGTGAATGAAATATGTTCTAAAATAGGAAACTTAGATGTGTTTTGTTCCAATAAAAACTGTATTCGTGCTCTTCTTTGATATGTTTTTAATTGAACTACTAATTTATTTTTTTAACATGTGTGTATTTGTATTTTATGTATATTTTATGTGTATTTGCATTATTGAATAAGAAACTGTAAATATGTAACTGGGAATTTTTCTGTATGTTTGCAGTATAAATAAACTATTATTAAAAAGTTTATACCGCCACTGAAATATCGGGCATTAGCATTTCATCGTTTTTGTCTGCAGTACGAGTACATATATTTTTATAGGATAGATTAGATTTTAACATCTGTTATAAAAGTACGCAATTGACGCAGGAGCAAAACTAAAGAACTATAAAGTTAAACTAGAAAATTCAAAATAACCAACTTCTTAATTATGTAGTTTCATTAGATTAATTCTTAAGTTCTATAAACGTTATCATTAATAACAATTGTTTCTACTTGTTTAGATTAGTTTTACAATTTAATTTCTTTCTTTAATAATTGTCTGCACAAACCTACCAGAAATCAGAATTTTGTATTATTTTTACCTTTTTTACTTCCTTGTACGAAGTAAAGGAAGTATTGTAATCGCGAAAAAATTCGGTTTCCAGATTTCAACGGAAATATCCATTTTGAGCATCCCTGAATCCATTTTGACTAATTTCGTCGTGACGTCTGTACGTACGTACGTATCTCGCATAACTGAAAAACGGGAAGCCGTAGAAAGTTAAAATTTTGTATTTAGGACTGTTATAACATCTAGTTGTGCACCTCCCTTTTTGGTCCGTGCATAACTTTCAGAAGTGGTACTTTACTTGAAGCCCATATTTGATTTTAATAGAAAACTATATTAAAATAGAATCCAAAACTTTTCAAATTTAGTATATAAGACTTTTATATCAATGGGAATAACATAATAGATTTTAGTAAAAATGGTCTACCCGGAAGTGGTACTTTACTTGAAGCCTATAGTAAATTTTAATAAAAAACTATATTAAAATATAATCCAAAACTTTTCAAATTTGGTATATAATACTTTTATATCAATGAAAATAACATAATAGATTTTAGTTAAAATGGTATACCCGGAAGTGGTACTTTACTTGAAACCTATAATAGATTTTAATGGAAAACTATATTAAAATATAATCCAAAACTTTTCAAATTTGGTATATAATACTTTTATATCAATGGATATAACATAATAGACTTTGGTTAAAATAGACTAACCGGAAGTGATACTTTACTTGAAGCTATTATCAGTTTTTCTTGAAAAAAATGGTGTTATTTTGAATTTAACAATAAATGCTTCAAATAAAAGTTTTAGAGAATTGAATTTTGCGTCGAAAACTTCAAGTATGATTAAATTAGTTCTTTGTATAAACGAGATATGTAAATTTAAACATTATGTACTTTTTGGTTTCTGTAATTAAGTTTGCTATGAATTAGGGCAAGAAATAACAAAAAAAATAAAGAATTTAATGTCAATATCAAATTATGTCAAATACGTGCAATTTTAAGATTGGGTCTCTTATAATACCTACATATTTTAATTATTAACAAAATATGTATAGTGTAACAGGCGTACAAGGAAGTCATGTGTTGTCCACATCAGATATTTTATATTGTGAAAATGAACACAACTTTAATTTCAATTTATAGTGTTAAAAGTGAAGATGAAGTTTAGTAGTTAAAATTCTAACAAAACATTTTCAATAGATCGCAAGTTTAGGATCAAAACTTAAGCCAATACAAATCTACATACGTTTTAAAAATTTACGTTAGTTGACTAACAAAGTGACGAATGAACTATCGTTATCGTGATTCATTTTTTCTATTTTACTATTTCTTTTTCCGTTGTACCCTTCATAAATGCAAAAATATAATAACCTTCTATAGTGTGTAATATGCAGTGGAGTCTATGATTTATCAATACATTCCTGCTCGAGAATTCGAGCCCTCGTCTCGTGCGTGAGTGCGTGTGCGTGAGTAGTGCACGTGAATGCACTTAACAGGCTTTGTTGTGCATAGTGCGTGACGCTCTGCTGCTGCTGGCCACTCATTTACCAGTGCTCATAATGGCGCCGGCGATGCTTTAAGATATGAAACATTTTTATTGGCCATACTAACGAAAAGCGCAGCGCGTGTAAATGGACGATTTGACAAGAGAATGCTAAGTGATAGATTGCTGCACAATCGGATACAAATCTTTGCAAGGAGCGCTTAGAATTTACCAGGAATTAGCACTTTACAGTACAGAACGAAATAAAAAATATTATTTACATAAATTAGTAAAAAATCATTCGGAACTCAAAATATTGAAATAAAACCGCTTAGTTTAGGTTCTGTTTAAATAAATCCAAACCAACGTTGGTGTTATCTATTACGTTAACCCTGCAATTGTGGCGTGGAGTCTGTGACACTGCAGCAATATTAATAGTTCGTTTATTTCCATAATTAATTTGAATATTTTCGTATTTGTTTCTACACCTTCCTAACTTTGTCTGTAGTATAATTTATGTACAAATAGCGGATATTTGGCAAATTTTAGATAAATAATAAAGAAGTCTGGCAGACTCCGTACCACAAGTCACATTATAATATCTTTTTTTAATTTCCTATCAAAATTATATGATTATTTCATTAATACGGTAAATTATAGCTAAATGTTTACGTTTTTATGTGCATGTACTATTTATTCCACATAAAACACGAATTACGAAGAAGAACATGAGAGATATATAGGAAGTGGTTGGGACGCTCGTAATTCAAAATTCAGAAAAAATAAGAAAATACCATGTCTAGTGTCAAAATAAAAAAAAAAACGTTGTTTAAATAAACATTAATATTTGTCAATTTGATTATTTTTATGTTGGTACATGCATAAACATTTTCTATAGTTTATTTATTTTTTATATACAGAATGTAACAGAAATAAGTACATTAAATTTAACCAGTGATAGAACTCGTCAAGCGCAACAATATTTCTTAGTAAACCTTCTAGACATTGTATTAAAATTCTTCAGTTTTATAAAAAAAAATCATTATCTGCCTCAAAACACTAAAGAAAAAATGAGAATTCAAAACAATGTTACTAAGAAATATCGTTGCTCTTGACGAGTTCTGTGAATGTGACTTACTTTTTTTGGTTTTACCAGTATTTGTCTCGAAATTGGAAATCTTTTTTTTCCAAAAAATAAATTGTGATTTCGAAAAAAGTTACTAATAAAGTTTGTTGCTCTTGCCGAGTTCTATCACTGGTTAAATTTAATGTACTTATTTATCTTACATTCTGTATTTTCTATGGTTCATAAAGTTTATTAAATTGAGTATCTAAAAAATGTAATAATTTAAACATAATACTTTCTTTAATAAAACAAACATAAGCAAATTTCATATTCAACTATAATGTATCTAAATTGAAGCAATGTTAATTTAAATACTATATTTCCTTAACACAAATCAATCAAAAACTAAAATTAATGGTGATTATATTAACGGAGTCTGTCAGTCTCCGCGTTTCGAACAACGTTTTGGGTGCCATCACTGCGGGGTTAATAGCGCTCCTCTCTAAAAAATTTAACTTCACAGATGAAAATTCATTATGACTGACATCAATTGGATGTTATATATCATTTATCTGTCAGTTTTGAAAACCACCTCTAGATCTGGAATACGAAAAGTGCCAAAACCAGTGCGTTTATAGATCTTCTTAATCACGTGTTTTCAGTGCGTTTAGTCATAAAGACACCGAAATAGAAAAAAGAAACATTTATTTTACATTAGATAATGTGTATTTATAGTTCAGTAAATATCATTAGTTTAATAAAAGCTTATGCTACCCGCAAACTAATATCGTCTACAAGAAGGTCTTACGTCTTAGATCTTATATGAGACATAAGACCTGGTTAAACAAAACTATTGCCCCCGGACGAAGCCAGGGTGGGTCGCTAGTAAAATTATAATGAAACCTCTTTGCATGCTTATTACAAATTACCTCATAAGATTTGTAAGTCCACTGTTGGGTTTTATGAAAATGTTCTCACTTTGTCGATACGACTATAAACCAGTTTTGAGTATAGGTACATTTATTGTTTTCAGCACAAATATTGTTATGTTAATAAAAGTATCCTATGAATGCATTTAATACACATTTCCCTTATGTCTAATTTTCTACGTCAAAAATCAAATACATGCGTCGAATATTGTATGTGTGCAGTTATTTTTTAACTTGTGATAATGTTTCGATTTATGATGGATATAATTTATTTTTTCTTATGTTAGTGATTAATGGACGTTTTATCGTTTCATGCAGATCCTTTTAGTAAAAGGAACCATACGTTACATTTCAAAAACTTGCGATTTCATTTGAATGCTTTTTAATTTCTTGCAAGACGAAATTATATAAATGCGTTATGGCAAAGTTCAGAACATCTTAAATAAATTCATCATAATTTCCAGACTGCTCAATTTAAGTTTGCAACCATTGCTGTCTTGACTATGAGAGATACAAGGTTGATTAAATTACTAAAGAAATACTATTTTGCAAAGCTAGTACAAAAGTATTAATTAAAAAAAAATCGGCTAGTGTTTCTTAAAGTATGATATTCAACTTTCATATTGTACAGGTTGTAGGTATACAAAAGTGGTAGTACTCGTAACAAGCGCACTACGCTCTTTGTAGGCGCTATATGTATGCCGTCGATCTCAGAAGAACACGTTTTCTGGTGCCAATATATATTTTGGCAAACAAATCTCAAATACTACATGTTTGTTATTAAAAAAGTGAACTGTATCTGAGGTCCTTAGTTTCTGAAGATGGTTTCAAAATAAATTTTATTCCAAAAAGATTTAAAGTTGTAAAAAAATAATATATTACTTATATAATAACAAATTATAAAATGTTTGTTTCATATTTATTACACTCTATATTTTAATATAATTTCCATAAACCAAAAATTGTTCAGATCGGTTGAGCCGAGTCTTTTTGAGATTTTTTTGGACAAAGTCTTTTTATGCGGAAGGAAACTTTGTTATTATTATTATAATTATTATTATTATTGAAAATTTATAAAACTTTTATTACCCTTATATAACAATTTTTGTGTGATAAATGCATTAAGAATTTACATAAAGTCCATTCAAATAACATAGGAACAAGAGTGCCATGAATGAAACAAATGAAAATAATTTCATTAATAGTTGTCTCTGTTCTGATTAATACACAATTCATCTCTTTTAATTAAATTATTTCTGACTTGTTTCAATTTCCTCCCATCAATAATAAGTCATATCTTCATTCTTCAATATTGTCTTTCAAATAATGTTGCAAAGTACTATACACTTTATCTTTTACATCACAGCTCATAGGAAAAAATTTAATGACCGGTTGCATCCAAGTTGCACCAAAGTAACTTAAATTTTAAGCATTCACTAAATTGACAATATTGCAATGAAATATTAATGAATTATTTTACATTGCTGTCACAATTTGCATTCATTTTGTTTAAGGGTCGCTTAAAACTGAAGACGATGTAACTGAGCATAAGGCATTTAAGTCCGGAGACCTTGCGGGTCTTCAGTCCCGGGAATCTTTCTGTGGCAATAAGTAGATTTCGGGGGTAGTATTTTTTATTATTTTTTATGCTCGAGTAGTAGACGCATTGATTATTCATGAATTAAAAAACTAAATAACTACAACGTACACCTAAACGATTCATTTTAGATATTTTGACACTTAGGTAATTGCAAAATAGACATTGTTAAATCGAGAATTCATTTCTTCTTCACGCAATAAACAGAAAAGAAAATCAATTTATATATTTGACATTTCAAAAATGTTGAAAACAATGCGTCACCATAGAGAAGGTAAATAAAAAAATATCCAATTTATCCACTTGCATTTTGTCTTCCTTCCTATTTTATCGATAGCAAACTATGATTTTTACGTTTTTGAATGTCTTTGGTCAAAAAATTCGGTGGTGAGTTTTTAATGAATAAGCACGTTTTAGGGTCCCTACAATACGAATATACCATTTTTAAGATGATGTCTGTAGGTGTGTGTGTGTCCGTGTGCGTGTGTGTCCGTGTGTATGTGTGTCCGTGTGTGACAAATTTTTCTCCGACGATAACTCCAATTCTACAATTCTAAAAATTATAATTCTTTCGTATTCCTCTTCTGTACAACCATATGAAGAGTTAATTAGATTTTGGTTATAATTGATCCACTGGAAGTACCCTTACTTGAAGTTTTTAACAGTTTTTCTTAAAAAAAAACGCAGTTAAATATTATTTTTTGGTATTTTGTTATTATAGGCGCCAAATATTTCCAATTTTAAATGGCACAAAAGTGACCCCTGTGGTGCACTCTCCTCACCAGCTATGAGTGCCCGTGGGGTGACGCCTGGTAAGCGCCCACACGGTAAAATGTATCATCATCATTACCGATGTCTACATGTGTTGTAGATACTGGCACACCCAGAAATGGGTAATATGCCGTGATGATATATTTATTTATTTATATAAAGAAAATAATCTTCTCTATACTGTAACGTATTTTCCGTATACGTGTAAGAATGTTGGCGTTTGGTTGCTCGGGCGCCAACGGTTCGGTAGCTGCTTTGGAGACAAGGTTCAAATAGTGAAAGAAAACAATTGCCTTGGTAGAAAGGTTGGTTTATTCCAATTTCGAGTACAAGAGGTCCTATGGCTAGGCGATCCAAGTGAATTCTTATTTAAGACGGAAACGGGGTATTCGGGAAAGACGACGCTTGGGGTCGCGTTGGCTGGATAGCGGAAATTTGATCGGATACGGTGGGGTTTACGAAGCCCTGAAGTACGGAGTCCAAAAGTGATGTTTTCCGGAAAAAGACGCTCGGCGTCGCGGTGTCGGCGAGGTAGGATGTCTCAAAATAGTGCATAGTTGCTTTACCGGTGACCAGGATTTCGAAAATGGCGTTATTTCAAAAACGACGCTCGGCGTCGCGGCGCCAATACTGCGGGATTTTGTAAATACGGTGATGTAGACGCGTTTCCCGGTACGTAGAGGTGAAAAGGAGGCTCATCCACAAAACGACGCCCGGCGTCGCGGCATCGATGCGTCAGGACGCTTGCCGGCGGTGAGCTAAACTTGTTTCCGAAGAGTGGTTTTTCAAAGTTCGGTTTTCTCGAAAACGACACCCGGCGTCGCGACGCTTCCTTATACCGAGGAGGATCCGAGTCGGGGGTTCTCTCAAAAACGACGCCCGGGGACGGCGTCGTCGGTTGGTAATGGCCCTGGATGGTCACGCACCTTATTGGTGTCAACACCTGATGGCGTCGAGGCGCTAAAGAGGTTAATCTCACAACAGGCCACTCTCTGGGATGAAATACGGAGATAACGTCGGCGTGGCGGCGTCGGGTCACTTGTAATGGCTCTGATTAGTCACGCACCTTGGCGACGACAACGCCCGGGTTTACACGCCGGCGACGTCGAAGTGCTAAGGCGGTTGGTCTCGCAACCGGGCCACTACAAGCGACGATGCTCGCGAAACAAACTATACTCTAGGGGTACGGACGGCGGCGGCTTCACCGTGGTGACCCTGGTGTTGCTCAGGTGCGTCTCCCAAAGTGTTACGATGATCGACGCTCTGACTCACGCAACGAGCCACGACGATGAGCAATAAAACAAACTCGCGGGCAGCTAACGGCGGGAGATCAAAAAAAACCACGGTTTCTCACCTAGAGATTTCTGCGGGTCCGGCTGATGTCTTTGGAGTCGAAATCTGTATCGGAAGAATACTATCTTTCGCATCTCGGCGGCGCGGCTTTTATAGCCGGAGGCTGGCTATTCAGGCTTTAGCTTGTTTTGCGAATGTTCGAGAATCAAAAGAGCACGTGGGATTTTAACCAAAATTTGGAAAAAAATGGAACGCGGACTTCTAGTTGAGATATTACGCTCGTACTTAATGTAAACGGTGAACTTTATGTCCGGCACAGCAAAGAAAAGTTTTCAGCGTCGCGTGAAAAAGGAGAGCGCGGCAAAAGCGGTTTGAACTAATATTCTTGTGACAGATCACATCGTCACAATACGGTTTGATTATACATTTTCCTTCATATTCAAAAAAATTTAATTGACAGATGTCAGTTGCAAGTTTCCAAATATGGAAAGTATAGGATCTAAAATTAATATGTCATAGTGTTCCTCGCAAGTGACTTGCAGAGAAAGGCCAAAGAGAAGATGGAAGGACTGTATCGCAGAAATCTTGAGAAAGGAAGGACTGTGTGATGCGTTGGACAGGAATGAGTGAAAGAGAAGAGGAAACAGGGACCCCTAATAAAATAGGGGAAGACTGAAGAATAAATAAAGGAAGTGTGAAGTGTATTTTACTTAGTGTATGTTTATGTTATAATTTTATTGGATTTATAGAACCTTTTCAAATGAACTTTTGGTATGGAATTTGTAAAAAATAGTATGTGTTCGAGTTCGATTTTACATGATATTATATAGAATCTGTTCCAAGGACCTTTTGGTATGGGATTTGTACAAAATACATCGAATTGACGGAAGGTCTTGTGCTGGCCACAACTGATTTTTTTATACAGTAGTGGAATTATCAAAAATATTCGTAGTTATACTCGGTTTCTATAATGAAGCATTTTATTGGTTACATGATGAGAGAAATATTCAACTATACAAATATTAACAGAACCCGGACGAAACCCAATGTGGCGGGGCTTTATATAACTTATAGGGCCGATCCGCCGAACAATGCTATGTAAGCAATAAACAAATACCTATCATACATAATATAAACATAATTTGTTTAGAGAGGGACAAAGGTTGTTTTGTTATAAATTATAGAAGGTGGCACCCTTCATATTTTGTCGGAATTCGAACCCCGGCCCCCATGTTATGTTTTATGTTACACCCACTCCGACTTCGTTCAGGAACAGTTTTGAATTTACCACCAAAAGTTTTGTTTAACCGAGGTCCCACAAAGATCACTTTAGGTGCGTTCGAAAACTATACATATCCCAGATTAGGCTCAAAACCCTTTCAAAAGTACCTATTACTCCAGGAGAAACTGTAAACTGTAAAGTGTTCAAAAACTCAAAGAGCTTACCGTTCGTATACCATGCAAAATAAGAGAGTACACACATACTCCGTCGACAAACTTATATCAGCTTTTTTTTGCTTTTTTCCTCCTAATACAAAATCTTCGAATAATCTGTACCACTCTATTCTGTAGTTCATGATACGGCTTTGAAACGCAACCCTTGTAGACGACAAAAGTCGGCCGGCAGAGCACGCTTTCATGATTAAAACGACGATATACGATATCTCCTCCTAAATGCTAATTACATAATGTAAAGGACTTTCATCATCTAAATACTTTAAGTGAATAAACAATTAATTATTTTGACATGGATTTAGTGATTACTTTAAAAAAATGATTCGCAATTTAAACGTTCATTTTTATTGCAAACTCTAACATAAAAACGCTTATTGTGGAAGATATGGGCTATCCAGCGAATCAAGCGGTTCACGTCATCGTTTAGGGATTTTTGAAATTTTCTTTATTTTTTTAAATATATTTTATTAACGGTATTTTATTGGTTTTTATTATTATTATTATTATTATTATTTATTTTAATAGAAATAATTATATTTGGATATATTATTATTAAGTAAAATTTTGTAAATTTTTGCAAAATGACGTTTGATTATATTTTTTTAATATTGGTAATTCTGAACATGTATATTACTAAATATTATATGTCTACATTATACTTTTCAACCTGTATTATGATTTCATTTTGTCTTTGGTTTCGTTGTTCATTGACAAAATGTCAAATGCTCTGTCATGTCAAATTCAAGAGCTTGTAGTTATTTATTGACTTATTTTGAAAATGAAAAATATTTTGGTGGGCTCTTACTTTCACTGAATAATATTCATTCAAACGAAAATTGTATGATATTATGTAGTATTCTGTATTTTTTTAAGGATCTCACATACCGTGAGTATTTTTTAAAGTGAAACATTGGGTTTGTCATATCCATGGTTATTTGACATTTGATTGACAGCAATGTATTTGCGCGTCCCATTTAAAATGAAACATAGGGAACGAATTTGACAGATGAATTATATTTAAATATTGTAAGAAATTTAGCCAAGTCAGAAAACCACTCAAGAGCACTAAACATATTTCGGGCACAAGGTGCACACAATATTTTTTTTACAATTAAAATTAATTTTTAGGAAACAGGTATAATTATTTAAACAAAATTAACCTCTAATGACATCTTGTCAATATGACTGATAACCGCTGGGTTTTCCTATAAGTTACGATTTGACATTTGATTGACAGCAATGTATTTGCCTGTCTCATTTAAAACATAGGGAATGATTTTGACAGAAGTATTATATTAAAATATTGTAAGAGATTTGGCCAAGTCAGAAAATCACTCGGACACTAGGTGCACATAATATTTTTTCTACAACTAAATTTAATTTAGAAAGCAGGTACAATTATTTAAACAAAATTAACCTCTATTGACGTTTTGTCAAATGTCAAATTCGTTCCCTATGTTTCATTTTAAATGGGACACGCAAATACATTGCTGTCAATCAAATGTCGAATCGTAACCATGGATATGACAAACCCAATGTTTCACGTTAAAAAATACTCACGGTAGATAGTTTGTTGCATATAGTACAAGAATGAAGTATTTATAACGGCGTAAGCAGTATCGTTCAGAATATTTTAAATAAAATTGGATTTCGCTGGAAAAAAATGATACCAGACGTGTTAACTTTTTAAGAAAGATTTGGATTTATGAAGGCAACCCACAGATCATATTTTAATCCGTTTTACATGCTCATGTAAACTTTTTTAACATATGACGTCATTGTTTCTAGTGATATTGTATTATTGTATTTATGACGTAAACCGCTTGATTCGCTGGATGGCCCATAGGTATGTATATGTTACTGTGAAAGATCGAAATTGGTGAATGTCAAGATTCGCCGGTGAATGTCTAAAGATGTCATCCCAGCGAACCACTGTTCACCTAAAGTTGAGCGTGCGTTTAGGTTACGTTTAGGTAGGCATGGTTATAAAAGTTAATCGCCCAGAGAGTGCAGTATAGGCAATGTCTCCACCAGTATATCTCGACCTTCACCGCATTTCGGTCTTTCACAGTAACATATATATTATCCAGGATTTTTTTCTAGAACTTTTTATATTTAATAATTTTTCCATACACTGTTTGCATATCGTGATCGACGAAAATCCGACACCAAAAATATTTCGTTTATTTTGACAGATACAAAAAATTACATTAACAAGCAAAGTTTAACTAGACAAAGAGACTTATAAGATGATCGCAGCAAGAATTTTGAATCACTTCCGGTTTTAGCGGAAATTGATGCAACTTAAATCTAGCATAGGGAATCGGTATTTTTTTTCTGAGTGTACAATGTACATAAAATTAACTTCATAACGTTACCAAAATACCAGAGTTAATTTTACTTCAACCATTAAAAATAGCGACCATTTATTTTCAAAATATGTTTCAATTTCTTACAAAATAAAACAACAGGCTTTGAAAACATTTTTTTACCTTTTCACGGCAGTTTATTCGACAACTTCAAAAAATCACTACAACTTGATCTCTTTTATCGATTAATGTACCATGCACCTAAACCTTCTCCGAGAAACGGTCTACAGAAAAATAGAAACCGTATTTATGTAGTATACTTCGACATTAGCGCTAACAAACAGACGGGAACCAGGGAATTTATCATAATATATAATTTATCATATAAAAATTAAAGTGGCTGAATAGCACAGTGGTAGAGTGCTTGTTTCTGGGCATAGAAGTCGTGGTTCGAATCCAGGTCAAGTCGGGAATTTTGGCTTGTACCAGGTTGGCAGGCATCACACATAGTAGTAACGAAAACCCCGTGGCAAAGTAAAAATAAATAGTAGTATATACATATCTATCGTAAAGTCACCCTAGCAGGGGCGACCAGCCCATGGACACAAGGGAAGCATTGCTTCCCTTAAAATAGCAACTACTAAATATTGGAAATATAATTTAATAATTCTAAACGACGTCTAGTTGCTGTAGTCGAGAATAGACAATACGACGAGTTGCTTCCCTTCCCTTAAAACTCACCGTACGCTGCTGCACCCTAGTTACATAACACGAAAGAGTTTAAATCCCGAAAATCATATACATACATATTTACATACATACATTAATACATAAAATTTGTTTCCAGGTGGAGTAGCCTCCTACAGCTGCCCAGACGGTTCTGAGCCTCTTCAGGGTTTGACTGACAGTTCCTACGATGGTTTCAAAGAAAACAATTACCTAGCAGGCGGTCTAGGTCGCCTGACCGACGGAGAAGTCGGTGCAGATAACTATCGCTTGGACATTGGCTATGGAAAAGGTAAAACTCGTGCACTAGGTCTTAGAGAAATCACTCAGAAGATATTTTCTTGCAGGAAATGGCTGGATAGGTTGGAGGAATGACTCCATGAAAGACGGTTTCGTGGAGCTGGTGTTTGAATTCGACATGATTAGGAATTTCAGTGCTGTGCATTTATTCACGAATAATTTTTTCAGCAGAGATGTTCAGGTAAATAATTACAAATAAATAATTACTCAAGGAGAATACAACAGTCCGTGACATAAGCGTTTAAAATGAAATAGTTATTTTCGTAACAAGTTATGAAAAATACCAAATATCATGCGAGTGTAAATTGACACACGACGCGTAGCGGAGTGCAAGTCAATACACACAAGCTAAGATATTTGAATTTCATACAAGTTACGAACATTATTGTTTAGACAAGCATAAATAAATTTTACTTTTTTTACAAAACTGAAATTTAGGTTAAAACATACAGACAGCTGACAAATGAATAATTTATACATACTCGTATAGCTAGAAAATTACGATATGAAATATATCGTAACACTAATGTCATAAGTTTAACTTTCAGTGTTAGGATACTACGTTGATATGTCATACTTATCACAATGGTCGTCTAAAAAAGCAGTATTTTTTAAACATTATGTGGCCTGCATAACATATAGAATTTTAAAATACAAGATTCTGATTCTTCTGATACAGAACTTTTGAATTTATATCTTTATGACTTAGTTACTAGACGTGGTAAAAATTAGAGATGTACTTACCGACTATCGACTCTTAGTCGGTTAAGCCGATACGATCGTTTCGGATCGTATAACTCCAATACCACAATTCCAAAAGTTATAAATTTTACGTTTTCCTCGAGTTTTACATTCAAACGAAGACCTGATTAGATTTTGGTAATAATTGGTCAACCGGAAGTATCCTCATCTGCAACTTTTAATAGTTTTTCTAGAAAAAAACAATTAAATATCGTTTTTTGACATTTTATATTATTATAAATATTAAAGAATATTTTATTCTCTCTGCGATTGATTGCATTTTATACTTCATATTCAATGGATATAGTAGAGTTAAAGAATTATAAAGAAATGAAATTTTGTGAATCAACCAACCACCATTGGGATCTCGAGAACTATAAGAGATACGATGTCGGTTAAATGGAACTTTTTGTGCGCCTTTGGGAGGCCATCTCAGATGTGCTTTTGTTTTTCCAAAAATTCTCATAGGGCACTAGATAATGACGAAAAATTGAATATTGTTGATTTTTTCTTTTTCAGATAACTTCTAAACTATTAGTAATTGAGAAAAACGTTGCAAATACAAAAGATAGATATTTTTATTAGCTAACCAGTGGCGTACGAAATAAATTTTTATATCCGTAAATTTTCGAGATATAACACAAACTTATATTTTTTTAAATGGAACCCATATCTGATTTTAGTCTCAAAAAAATTATTATTTTTTTCTCTTTCGTATGTACGGGTTATTATGTTTTATATTTGTTTTGCTCCTAAAATTTAATTTTTCTCTTTATTTTCCTGAACTTTCTTATTATTTCCCAAAAAAACATTTTTATTTTTATTAATTATATTGTATTTGATCGAAATAATTTGTTTTATGCCTTTATTACTTGATATTTTCATTCTAGACTCATAATTACAAATTATACTATAATGTGCCAAGGACTACCAGATACAAAATATTATAAAAATTAGTTTGATACGAGTTTTGAGCAATTTTTTCTAACGAAATAAATTATTTAAATACAAGTAGTATTTCTAAATAGAAATCTACCAATATTTTCAAAATAATTATAAATTTAATACAAAATAAGGAAAAAATAATAATTTTGAAGGCAAAACAAATACAAAACATAATAACCGTTGCATCGTCGAAAAGAGAAAAAAATAATAATTTTTTTGAGACTAAAATCAGATACGGGTTCCATTTAACAAAATATAAGTTTGTGTTATATCTCGAAAATTTACGGATATAAAAATTTATTTCGTACGCCACTGGTTAGTTAATAAAAATATCTATCTTTTGTATTTGAAACGTTTTTCTCAATCACTAATAGTTTAGAAGTTATTTGAAAAAGAAAAAATCAACAATATTCAGTTTTTCGTCATTATCTAGTGCCCTATGAGAATTTTTGGAAAAACAAAAGCACATCTGTGATGTCCTCCCAGAGGCGCACAAAAAGTTCCATTTAACCGACATCGTATCTCTTATAGTTCTCGAGATCCCAATGGTGGCACCTGTAAATGGGATACACTGTATTCATATAATTCTGATTGAGAGATGTCATTGTCAAGTGCAAGGTACATTGTATGTCTGTGTTATATTTTTATTGGAAATATAATTACATAAAAGAATAAACTTCTTTATGAAAAAATGCATTTTAAACTTCGCCCAAATCTTTTTCAATAAACTTTCTGTGTGCATGTGAATGTGTGCAAAATGCATAGAACTGCCGGAAGGTAATGTGCTGGCCACATCAGATTTTTTTAAAATATTTTACAAGTGGTATTTGACAGTTAATTCGACGTTCATTTTATAAAAACAATCTACACTGCTAGGTACACCATCCACTGTAATTTTGACGGCGATAATAGATCTACTTTTGACACATATTTAAATTTAATTTACTCTGTCACCAAAGGTGTAAATTTAGAAATATTGACACTAAAAATTCAGAATTCTTATATGTATAGACAGATAATATTTAAAAAAAAAATTACAATGTTACACGCCTGTGTCACAGATTCTTATGACCAATTGCATCGCTTAATTAGGTTAAAAAAAGTGCATATCGAAATTTTGACAGTAATATTTAACAACTCATTTGACATTTCCTTTCGATACGATATTGTCAAATTAACCAAAAGTTAAAATTTAACTATAAGCGGTGGAACTGGCCATTATACTCACCCTGTAAAATGTTTTATATTTATCCATGTTAAAAACATATCTCACTACTACACTAACCAGTATATTTTAATACAACAAAAGTTGTAGAGCATAAATTCTGTATCTAAAATTCTAAATCATTAGAAAATAGTCATTTTACATATTTTGTAAATATAGAAACTAGATACAAGGTACCTAATAAAAAAAAACAAAATTTTGACATTTTGTTCGTAATAACAAGTGAAAAATTATTCATTTTTAGATTTTTAATAAACTAATGCAACTTATTCACACAAAATAAATTAAATTTATTAAGTATTTTGTGCTCAACTTCTTTTATTTAAAGTATTTTTATCTAAAATAAATAAAAGAAATAAACACGGAAACTCTATTTAGGCAGTTTACTTTTAACTGTATAAATATGCTCTATTTAAACAGGCAATATTAATATTTTGAGAATATTTACTTATGAAACTAAAAGTACACTGCTCATGAATTTTGCAAATTAGTAATAAAATTAAAACAAAAATATCAATAATACGGAATACAGTATGTAAAGAAAAATTTAAAAATAGGTACATGACAAAATAAAACTATAATAACATATTATTATGTACATTCAAACAGGTAGGGAAATAATAAATCAGATAAATATGACTTAGTTACGACTTTCCATAATTCATATCATTAATAAATTTATTTTTATCGCACAAATAAAACATTTTTTTTTTCGTACTCCGCTGTATTTAATTTATGTATATAATTTTCTGATTATTTCAAAAATAAACAATGTAGTAATAATGTTATTAACTATTATATCTTACATTTTTAATGGAAACGCCAATTTTTTTTAATAATAATTACATAGGTACTTGTATTATATTTAAATGTTAAAAATTATAATATATAGGTATATCATAATCAATAATTAAAAACTAACCAATTGAAGTTTATGGCTGAATATGATAAAATACAATAAGAAATCACCCCTTATCCTTGATAACACTAAAAATATTGCTAGACACGTGATTCGAAAACGAAGTTCTCATCAGCAGTAGTATAAACAAAAGAAAACAAAAAGAGAGCAGGAAGGATTACACAATACGTAAACCATGCCAGTTGTCCAGGCATTTGGTATGGGACTTGAGTTTATAATTATAAGTTTATCTATATATTTTGTACGAGTATGTACGAATATAAACTTTTATAAGCATGTAGGTATTGATTGTTATGTAATTATTTTAGAGGTATAAAATTTAATTCTTCAATTTTATGGTTAAAATAGAACATGTGTTGCGCTTTAACCACAAAATTGATTAGTCAAATATGAAACCTTTTAAAATACGCAAATAACATTATATACCTGGATGCTTATGAACATACAAAAATATAAAGATAAACTTATAAATTCAAACTTAAGTCCTATACCAAATTCGAAACTATTTAGACCTATGTATTGCACGATTTACCTTAGTAATGATTGGTTCTTAGTTTTGTATCCTAATAAATATCCAATTCTCTCTCCTCCTCAAAGTTGTCTGTGTCTGGACCACCGGCATGGTTTACATGTTGTGTAATCCTCACTGCTCCGTATTTGGTGTCTTTTGTTTGTACTACTAATGATGAGAATTTGGTTTTCGAAACACGCGTCCAGCAATATTTTTAGTGTTAGTAAGTTTAAGGGGTAATTTCTTATTGTATTTTATCAGATTTAGTCTTAGACTTCAATTAGTTAGTTTATAATTTTTTTTTTTTCATACAGGGTGTCTCGATAAGCTTGCTTACTATTGGTAACTTTTTTATTTGAAGAGATACGAGGTTGGTTAAATGAGCAAAATTGTGCCATTTTATATTAGAAAATTGGTCATGTAGACAAAATAAAAATTGTGTCAGCGGGTCCTAAAATTTGGGACAGAATATATATTTTTTAAATGGAACTATATATTTTTTATTATTTTATTGGAAAGAGTATATTTTTCTCTTTCCAATAAGGTAATGTTGTTTATGTATATTTTTTTTTCAAAGAAACGAGTTATTTACGTTTAAAGATAAAAATTATCTTTTATTAGTTTAGTCAAGTAAACCGTGGAAACATTTGTCTTTCATAAAATTATTATTTTATTAACTTATTTTACAGTAACAACAAAACAATTAAAGAAAATATTCAAATTGAAAGCCATTATTTCTTTCGCACATTTCAGCTCTTTTGGAAAGAGAACCGACCGTTCTACGTAACTGGTGTCTAGATATAACTTTCCATATAGCAAGATCATATCTAACTTTTCTTCATTTGTAAAGTTATTAAACATTATTAAACATTATTAAACACAGAGAACTTTACGGGAGAAATTATTAAACATCAAACAAACAAAGAATAAGTTGTTTCCATAGCTTACTTGGCTAAATAAACTAATAAAACAGTGTACATAATTTTAATTTTTAACCGTAAATAACTAGTTCATTTGAAAAAATATATGGTTCCATTTAAAAAATATATATTTTGTCCCAAATTTTGAGAACCGCTAACACAATTTTTATTTTGTCTACATGACCAAGTTTCTAATATAAAATGGCACAATTTTGCTCATTTAACCAATCTCGCATCTCTTTAAATAAAAAAGTTACCAATAGTGAGCAAGCTTATTGAGACGTCCTGTATAGCGGAATTAAATTATTTTTTTAAAATCGAAACTAAGATAAAAATTATTAGGGCAGATATTATTTTTTTGAAAAATTGTAGCAACAATTTGGTGTTTCCAAAATTTATGAATATATCTATTTCTAAAATTTGTAAAAATTCGGACAATAAATTATTTGGAACACACACGGTTTATAATATTCATCTTAAATTAACTAAATATTAAAACTTCAGGTACGATCCAAATAATTATTATTAAATATTTAAACGTTATTGAATATATTAATTGGTCGGATTTTGAAAATAAAATGTATAACGTCTTAGATAATAAATTCAAAAACAAAATTAAAATTCCTAACAACAAATTACAGGGTTTAATCTCAAAAAATAAATATAAAACTCTTAAAAGAATATATAGTTGTTAATCAATCATCCGAAAATTTTATTTTAAATTAAAATAAATTACAAAGGATTAAAATATACTCTTCATAATAATAACTAAACCTTCGGAAAATGTTATAACAAGTACTGAAACCGATATTAAATCATTCAATAACGACACTAAAGATTACGTAAGAAATGCTTGTAAAATTCAAATGTCTAAGAATTTACTTCGGTCGAATAATTTTCTTAATAATGAGCATAAAATAATAAACCAACTTAAAAACGCGATGTATTTTAAGTAATTTCATATATATACAGGGTTTGTTAAAAGTATGGAGACGGCGATTTATTGTCGTTAATATTCATTTTAGGAAATTATGTCCAATACAAAAGTTTTTTAAGAAATTTTGATCTATATTTGAGAATATTTGAATTCTTTTTTTCTTTAATTGTTTTTGAGTTACGCTTGTCCGCGTATTTTTTTTAAATGGGAACCTATTAATTTTACTCTACCATTCGATAGAGTGGTTTTTTCTCTTTACAACAGTATGTTTGTTTTTTTGTTTTTCAATTTATTTTAATAACATTTTTACAAGGAAAAACATCGGTTTAAGTATTTACGAATAGTAGGATGTGATGTAGACAAAATTATTTCCAATAAAGTTGTCGGTCACAATCTTATCATTAAAAACAAACTAATAACTAAGTAAATTACATCGCTCGAGTTTGTTTATCGCTTCGCTTTTGTTTATCTTAGATGTACCTACTATTCGTAAATACTTGAACCGGTGTTTTTCCTTGTAAAAATGTTATTAAAATAAATTGAAAAACAAAAAACAAGCATACTGTTGTAAAGAGAAAAAAACACTCTATCGAATGGTAGAGTAAAATTAATAGGTTCCCATTTAAAAAAATTACGCGGACAAGCGTAACTCAAAAACAATTGAAGAAAAAAAAATTCAAGTATTCTCAAATGTAGATAAAAATTTCTTAAAAAAAACTTTTGTATTGAACATAATTTCCTAAAATGAATAATAAATCGCCGTCTTCATACTTTTAACTAGCCCTGTATATACAGGGTGTATCAAGATAATGGAACAGTGCATTTTATTCGTGTATGTGAAAAGATACAGAAAAAAGTGATTAAGATATTTTGTAAGGCATAGCGGGGGACACATTTTAGCATAAACTTTATTATCTTAAATCCAGTGGTACTCAAACTATAGGGCAATATTATATTTTTTTAAATGGCATTATATATATTTTATTAACTCATTAAATAGAGAATTTTGTTCTGAATTCAACGATATAACAATATCATACCCTTACATTGCGAAACATTTGATAAAAATTAATTCAAAGTTAGTATTTCATTTCAACTTTTAAGTAATCTGAGCAAACATTCAATCAATAAAACAAAATAAAATTAATTTTAGTTTTATTACATTCAAGTAAGATACGATTTTGGCAATAATTCAACTTTTAAAATAAATTTTTTGTTTTATTGATTGAATGTTTGCTCAGATTACTTAGATACAGTAGAAATGAAATACTAACTTTGAATAAATTTTTATCAAATTTTTCGCAATGTAAGGGTATGATATTATTATATCGTTGAATTCAGAACAAAATTCTTTATTTAATGATTTAATAAAATGTATATAATGCCATTTAAAATATAATATTGCCCTATAGTTTGAGTACCACTGGATTTATGATAATAAAGTTTATGCTAAAATGTGTCCCCCTCTATCCATTACAAAATATCCTAATCATTTTTTTCTGTATCTTTTGACATACACGAATAAACGGCACTGTTCCATTATCTTGATACACCCTGTATACCTATGTACCTATGTATGTATCAATAACGGTATGGCAAACAAAATCAAATATGTCCAGTTTTCTAACAATTTACAAATTGTCATATGCAGCCTTTCATATTTTATTTTTGTTCTTTTTGGTATTTGTGTGTAGGTGTTTGCAAAAGCCAAAGTAATGTTTAGCGTGGGAGGTCAGTTCTACAACGGTCGAGCTCTCTCGTATTCCTACCAACTGGATAAGATGGAAGAACGAGCAAGAAATGTCACCATCCACTTACAATACAAATTAGCCAGGTTCATCAAGTTACGACTCTACTTTGCGGCTAAGTGGATCATGCTGAGTGAAGTCACTTTCGATTCCGGTAAGAGAAAATTTCAATTATAATTTTCTTGATAACATAAATATCTCTTACAGCCTACAAAAGCACTTAAACGGTACACAGTAATCTATAGTGTCAATATTTACCAAACATTAATAAATAACAGAAGATATCTTATTGGTCTCCTTAAATAGAAATCATCATTAATATTCTCATTTTAATACAGTATTTTTTAGCTGTCTTCATTCATAGACTAACAAAAAAAAAGAAAAAATATAGGAAAACGATGATAATATTTCTAAATGAAATTTATCATTAATCCTGATAAGTTAAATTTAAAAACTTAATTATTCTGTAGGGATTGAAAACAATTTTTGTTTTCAAATTTTTTTCAATATATTTACAATTCGTGTACCTACTGGTAAACATAACTATTGAAAAAGTACCGGTTTGAAGTCATAGTTTCTTTGCTCTTTGTTATTGGTTAAATGAAAGTTTTATAAAAATAACATTTCGCAGTACCTATTCTCAAAATAAATTATTAAACGAGCAATTTCAAGGTCCCTGAGTCACATACCCGTGTTATATGCAAATTACATATTACAGTGGCGGTGCATTAGATGAGGCAGGTGAGGCCAGGTTTCACCTCTTCAAAACAGTTGTAAAGTTTAACTTTTCATTAAAATGTATTGAAGTAATATAAATCTACAATATAGGAACTCACAAACAATTATTGCTACTACAATATGCCAAATAACCTTTCAAATAGTTAATTTTACGCGAATTTACACAAAGAGGCCAAATTATGCTATCCTCATGGGCAATACATAAATGCGAGTGAGACGGAACGATTTTCCCTCTCTACACTGTTCAAGGTGGAACAAATTCAATTTCCTTATATGAAAAATTTATTTGGGTCTTTATAGGTTAAATTTTTGAGGAATTTAATAATAAATTAATTAAAATTAATAAAATTGATTTCCGCTCATTTTGAAAAAACCTCATAACTCGTTTATTATAAAAGATAAAGGAAAAACGTTTAGATAATTTATGTACTGTTTTTTACGTAGAATAATGTGATGTAATTAGATTTTTTTAAAACTTAATATTTCTCGAGATATAACGCAAACATATTTTTTAAATGGGAACATATGTTTAAAATAATCTCATCTTTTTCCTTATTTTATAAGCTTTTCAACGATGCATAACAAGTCTACATTCTTTTGTTTTAAGCATGAATATAATATGAATTATTAATTTTTGGGGATGAAAAGAATTAAATTTATTAAGAAAATTGAATAAATCAATTACAGATCATCAATTATTAAGTTTTAAAAAAATAATTACATCACGTTATTCTACGTAAACGTTTTTTTCTTTATCTTTTATAATAAACGAGTTATGAGGTATTTTCAAAATAAGCGAAAATCAAGTTTTAGCATGTAGCTCAAAAAACAAGACTATCGAAAATTCCTGTGGTACCTATAAAGTTGTCTCAAAAAGTTGGCCCAAAAAGACCTATATCAATTTTCTGTAGCTTGCTTAATAAGAAAGTTTTTCATATCGAATTTGTTCCACTCTATAGAGTACTGGTGATTAATGCGATGAATTGGCCTTTCTTGTTCTGAGCAGAGCGCTCTGCAAGCGATAACAGAAAATGTTTGCTTCAAACAAGTATATTTATATTATTTTCAATTAGTTTTTACAAAAACGATTAATAATTACTATTTATTGTTACTGTTGTTATTTTTCATGTTTTCATAAATTTAAAACTATTATTTATTTCTATTTTAATTATACTGATACTTGTCACAATTATTTAAACTAAACATTTAAACATAAACAATGTATACAAGTAGCTGTTAATAAATCATGAATTGTAGAATTGTACAAATACTAATAACCAAGGAAAGAAAAATTTAACATTGCTGACTATTTACAACAAAGTATAATTTAACTAAAGTGATACATTAAAAAATAATAATAAATAAATCATTACAATAATTAATTTGGTATCTAATATTTTCATCATTAGTTCTTTTGAATTATATGGGAGAACTTACTAGCTGGCTGGGCTACACGCTGCACTTAACAGTCACTGTTTCTTCCGCCGTCGTCGATCAACAGAATTGTTAATATGAAAAAAAATACCGGATTGATTTAATATACAAATAATTCTATATACAGGGTGTTAAAAAATAAGTATCACAAATTATGAGGGCATATAGTACTGACCAAAATGAGTAAAAAAAGTTTAATCAACATGGGTCCGTTCTTCAACTGTTTTTGAGAAAGAAGCCATTTTGTATTAGAATCGAAGAAAAACTGACTAAGATAGTGGTTGAACAAAATTTTGTCTATGCCAGTAAATAGACTATAAAAAAACAATAACATTTTATATGAAACATTTTTTTCACTTTCTAATAGTTACGAAGTTATTTGAAAAGTAAGTATTGGCCAAGGGCGCCACAACTTTGTCTCAGTACAATTATTTGATTTTTTTTGAAAAACAAAAACACATCTAAGATGACCTCTAAAAGGTAAACAAAATGTCTCATTTAATCAAAGTCATAACTCTTACAGTTTTAGAGATAGCTGAGTTAAATACCGGAAAACCCCATTTTTCATTGCCTTATATCTCGGAAACTATTGAGGATCGGACCCATGTTGATTAAGATTTTTTTAAACTCATTTTGGCCAGTACTGTATGCCCTCATAATTTGTGACATTTATTTTTTAACACCCTGTATATGTTTTTTAATTTTCCGTTCATTTACAGTAGGTATGTCTAATTGTGTGTTGAATCTTTATGTAGCGTTCAAAAATGTTTGACCTTGAACCAAAAAAAATTGTCCTACAACCGTGTATAAAGTACATACTTTAAGCCTTTCAGTGTGTAAAGAGTTACTTTTTAAACACTAGTGCGTGAAAAGTAAATAGGCGTTGCTAGGCAATATACACATTCGGTTAATTTACCTGTCAACTATATAATTAAGTGGTATACAATAATGAAAATTATACAATTTATTAATAAATATTCATGTACGCTGTAAATGAAACAAGTGTAATAATTTTGATTAACAGATCTATTTTTTAAGAACATTAACATTTTTTTTTGACATAATAAGTTCTAATCTAATCTGTGAGTTATAGAAGGCAATATACGATTCTTCGTTCGGACACAAGCCGCATAGCGTCGAGTGCGTGTACGAACGATTGTATGAATGCCCTTCCATAGCGAGTGTTTTATAGTATTTTATATGTTTCGGCCAACTGCCCTACACTGCTGGTTTATTTTTAGTTTCAACTAAATGAAAAATGAAAGTTTGAAATTTTACCATAAGCAAATTCAATGCAGGTATGTTGAAATTCAATCAACTCGACCTATAAATTATACGACCCAGCAGCAGTGACCTAAATATATCAGATATCAGAAACAATGTTAACATGTTTTGAAAATCGTTTCAGTTTTCAGTCAAAATTACACGAAACTGTTTACTGACATGCAATTTTCGCAACAATTCTTCAAATTAAAAACACTTTCGGCGCATGCGCATATCCACTTCATTCCAAATACTTCGTGTTTCCAATATTCCTTTTTACCTTCCGTCACCTTTAGGTAAGGAAGGTATTGTCTTTGGTAAAAAAATTCAGTTGTGAGTTTTTAATGAATAAACACGTTTCAGAGTCCCTAGAATGTGATTTTACTAGTTTATGATATCTGTATGTGTGTCCGTGTCTGTATGTGTGTGTGTGTATGTGTGTGTGTGTATGTGTGTGTGTGTGTGTATGTGTGTCCGGGTGTGACAAATTTTTCTCCAACGATAACTCCAATACTACAATTGTAAAAGTTATAATTCCTCTTTTTTCCATCCATGTGAAGAGCTGTTTGGTTATAATTGGTCAATCGGAAATACCCGCAATTCAAATTTTAGCAGTTTTTCTTGAAAAAACTCAATTAAATATCATTTTTTGACATTTTATGTTATAATAAATATTGAAAAAAATGTATTCTCTACAAGATTTAATTCATTTTGTTCCTTCATGTTCAAGATATTTAGAGATAAAAGAATTATAAAGAAAAATCTTGCAACCTATACTGCTAAAAGCTGCACTATGGAAACAGAATATCAGTGTAGTGATCTGTGTAGAATATTCAAATATTACTAATTAACAGATGTCAGTGTATTCTTCTTCTTTACATCCATATGAAGAGCTGATTAGATTTTGATTATAATTCGTCAACCGCAAGTATTTCTTGAAAAAACGCAGTTAAATATCATTTTTTGACATTTCGTTCATCAATATGACATCAGATTTTTTTACTTCGTATTCGTACTACAAGTCAGGCATGGCCGACAAACGACCCGTGTAAAGAAGTTAAACGAGATTAAATAATATATTACGCATTTAACTGTCATTTTTTTTCAACAAATTCCATAGTTAAATTTTATTTCATAAAATAAATCGCTTTTATATTTCACGTTTTCTTATTTAAATATTTCGGCCGGCCCGTGAAGAAAAAAGATATTCACAACATAGCCCGCGAGTCGAAACTGTTGGCCACCCCTTCACTAGGCACTAAAACCACTAAAACTGCTCAATTGTTAGTTATTTGTAGGTTAGTAACTGGGATTGCCAACTGACCCGATTTAGTCGGGATGTCGCGATTTCAGGCTTCTGTGTCCCGCGTCCCTCTGAGGGTGCTGGTAGGCAATTTATCCTAATTTTTTACCTATAAAGGCTGTCTCTTAAATAGGGGGACATAGCTTAACCACAGATTCCTGAGGCTTAAGACGATTTAACAAAACTTGCTTCTACCGGAAAGTGTACCATTTAGCCACAGTTCTGCTTCAAAGTTCTTCGAAAAAAAATTAATTTTGCTTATGATAACAGAACGCTTTATTCGATTTGGATGAAATTTGGTATGACAGTTCATATGGTTATAAGTCATCTTTTAAGGTGATACTTGTTATTATTAATGAACCACTGGTGTATGAAACTTGGGTGTCCCAACATTGATTAGACCGTAACTGTTTAATGGCCACGCCGATAACATAAAATTATTTTTTTTCAGAAAAATACATTCAATAGTAAACTTTACTCTTTCTGTTTAATTTGTGATATCTGTTACGGTTCAGACAGAAAAAAAATAAAACCTGAGTGACTGCATCGTGAATTTTTACCTTCCGTCACCTTTAGGTAAGGGAGGTATTGTCTTTGGTCAAAAAATTCGGTGGTGAGTTTTTAATGAATAAGCACGTTTTAAGGTCCCTACAATACGATTTTACTGGTTTTACGATGATGTCTGTATGTGTGTGTGTGTGTGTGTGTCCGTGTGTGTGTCCGTGTGTGTGTCTGTGTGTGTGTCTGTGTGTGTGTGTGTATGTATGTGTGTGTGTGTGTGACAAATTTTTCTCCGACGATAACTCCAAAACTACAATTCTAAAAATTATGTTTCGTATTCCTCTTCCTTACAGCCCTATGAAGAGCTGATTAGATTTTGGTTATAATTGGTCAACCGGAAGTACCCTTATTTGAAGTTCTTAACAGTTTTTCTTGAAAAATCGCAGTTAAATATCATTTTCGACATTTTATGTGATTAACAATAGAAAGAATATCTTATTCTCTATACGGTTCGATTATACATTTTCCTTCATATTCAATAGATATAGAGTTAAGAGAGATTAAGAGAGATTAACTTTCGAAAATCAGTCAGCTTTGCAAAAATTATGAAAACAACAGATATATTCAAAAAAATCTAATTGGCAGATGTCAGTGGCAAGTGCAAAGCCAAAGTGGAAAGTATATGATCTGAAAGTGATATAAGTGACAGAGTGTCCCTCGCCAGTGACTTGCATTTGCGGCCTCGCCTCAAGGTAGGAACTTATAATGCCAGAAGTACGAGAAAGGCAAAAGAGAAGATGGAAGGACTGTATAGCAGAAGATTTGAGAAAGGAAGAACTGTGTCACGAAGGTGCTTTGGACAGGAATGAGTAGAAGGGAAGAGTAAGAAACAGCGACTTCTAATAAAATAGGGAAAAGTTGAAGCAGGAGGAAGTGTTAAGTGCAATACATAATGTACGTTCGTATTCGTATTAAAATTTTATTAGATTTTAGAATCTTTTCAAAGGAACTTTCAGTATGGATATGTAAAAAATAATGTGTTCTTGTTACAATTATACAGGATATATAGAATCTTTTTCAAGGAACTTTTGGTATAGGATATGTACAAAATACATCGAATTGACGGAAGGTTTTGTGCTGACCACAACAGATTTTTTACCTTCCGTCACCTTTAGGTAAGGAAGGTATTGTCTTTGGTCAAAAAATTCGGTGGTGAGTTTTTAATGAATAAGCACGTTTTAGGGTCCCTACAATACGAATATACCATTTTTAAGATGATGTCTGTATGTGTGTGTGTGTGTCCGTGTGTTTGTGTGTGTGTCCGTGTGTGTGTGTGTGTGTCCGTGTGTGTGTGTCCGTGTGTGACAAATTTTTCTCCGACGATAACTCCAATACTACAATTCTAAAAATTATAATTCTTTCGTATTCCTCTTCTCTACATCCATATGAAGAGTTGATTAGATTTTGGTTATAATTAATCCACCGGAAGTACCCTTATTTGAAGTTTTTAACAGTTTTTCTTAAAAAAACGCAGTTAAATATTATTTTTTGACATTTTGTTATTATATATATTAAAGAAAATACTCTTCTCTATACAGTTTGATTATACATTTTCCTTCATATTCAATGGAAGTAAATTTAAAGCATTATAAAGAAATTAATTTTCAGAAATTAGTCAGCTTTGCCATTTATCATGGAAACAGCTGACATAATTATTCAAGAAAATTTAATTGACAGATGTCAGTTGCAAGTGCAAAACCAAATATGGAAAAAAGTATAGGATCTAAAATTGGTATGTCATATTGTTGCTCGCAAGTGACACGCAGAGAAAGGCCAAAGAGAAGATGGAAGGACATTACTTAGTGTAGTTTATGTTATAATTTTATTGGATTTATAGAACCTTTTCAAATGAAAATTTGGTATGGAATTTGTAAGTAATAGTATGTGTTTTTACATGATATTATATAGAATCTGTTCCAAGGACCTTTTGGTATGGGATTTGTACAAAATACATGGAATTGACGGAAGGTCTTGTGCTGGCCACAACAGATTTTTTTAAATAAATTTAATATAGCAGTCTATCCAAATGTCAAATACCTAATTTTTAATGACAATAACGAGCTGTCAATCTGTAAGCTAACATATTTTTCGTGTTATTTATAATAATGGTAGTAAAATACTATTAGGCCGAACAAACGGATGTTATTAGTTTCTAAATATTGCGAAAGAATTTTTTGACAACCCATAAACATAACTGTCATTAGAAATTGGATGTTTGACATTTGGATAGACTGCTAGATTAAATTTATTTTAAAAAGATTCACGATGCAGTCACTCAGGTTTTATTTTCTGTCTGAACCGTAACAGATATCACAAATTAAACAGAGAGAGAGAAAAGTTTACTATTAAATGTATCTTTTTGAAAAAAAATAATTCTACGTTATCGGCGTGGCCATTAAAAAGTTACGGTCTAATCAATGTTGGGACACCTAAGTTTCATACACTAGTGGTTCACTAATAATAACAAGTATCACCTTAAAAGATGACTTATAGCCATATGAACTGTCATACCAAATTTTATCCAAATCATGTAAAGCGTTCTGTTATTATAAGCAAAATTAATTTTTTTTCGAAGAACTTTGAAGTAGAATTCTGGCTAAATGGTACACTTTCCGGTAGAAGCAAGTTTAGTTAAATCGTCTTATTTTAGCCTCAGGAATCTGTGGAATGTTTATTTGTTTCATAAAGTTCAGGTTGTTTTATTTTTAATTTATTTGATGGTAATGCGAATGCGGTATTGCGGCATCATTCAATTTAGAGAAAATATGATAAAAAAAATTACGGGCATACTATTTTTAACTATATGAATTTAAGAAAAATTTGCTCACACACCATTGTAAGAGTTATTAAGGCTAAATAAGTTAATGAACAATATTAATTGTTACACTGTCTTACACGCCCAGAGTGTAACCTGTTTTAGTGGCGTACCGATTTTTACCCTCCGCTGCCCTTGGTAAGGGACGTATAGGGCTCGTGCTAAAAATCGCATGTCGAAATTATCGTAAAGGACCACGTTTTAAGGTCTCTAGAATCCGATTTCAACATTTTCACGATGATGTCTGTGTGAGTGTATATATATACAGTATGTCCCCGGATTGAGTTTACAAGAGGAAAAAAAAAATTATTTTTGATTTTACGAAAAAATGCCAAGGGAAGAAAAATTTTTGCTTGAAATAAAACGCATGTTTCAGTTATTAAAACTTTTAATTAATATAAGGTTCTTTTATTATAACGTTTTTTTCGTATTTTGTCCTCCTAATAATACAGTTATTTTGAATCTAACATGATTTTAGTTAGCTTTGAAATATTGACAAATGATTATTAATTAATCTAATTTCAGGAAAAAAATCTGATGTTGCCAACACCAAACCTCCCGCTATTTAATTTTTATTAATTTAAATACATACCTACGGATTTACTAACGCTGCAAACTGTTCCATTGCATAAAACTATTGCTTTATTTACTATTTTCTTTTTAACATGTCACTGTTATTAATTTGAAGTGATTAGTTTTTTGACAGTGACATTTACTGTCAGTTACATTCATTTCCATTTGAAATATGAACTGTGTAACAAAGGAATTGAGTTTATCTTAGGCTTCGCGACTAATAAAAAAAATTATTTTTAAATTTATCTGTAAAATATATAGAAAAAGTATTAATGTATTGCTGTATTAAAATACTTGTAGTTTATTCAATTATCTCTTTTTTATCTGAAATTAGAATTAATAATCATTTGTCAATATTTCAAAGCTAACTAAAATCATGTTAGATTCAATGTAATAACTGTATTATTAGGAGGACAAAATACGAAAAAACGTTATAATAAAAGAACCTTATATTAATTAAAAGTTTTAATAACTGAAACATGCGTTTTATTTCAAGCAAAAATTTTTCTTCCCTTGGCATTTTTTCGTAAAATCAAAAATAAAAATTTTTTTCCTCTTGTAAACTCAATCCGGGGACATACTGTATATATATATATATATATATATATATATATATATATATATATATATATGTGTGTGTGTGTGTGTATGTGTAGGTATGGATTTTGTCAACGATCTAAACTCAATACTCATTCAGAAAATTCTGAAACCTTGTATTTCGACTATTTTAATATAGAAAGAAACCATTATATTTTGGTGTAAATCGAATAACCGGCAATGGCACTTTACGTGAAAGTCATAATAGTTTTTCATCAAAAAATACCATTAAATGTCATTTTTTCGCATCATCATTATAAAAATTAAAGAATATTGAATTTTCTACAGGAATACATTAATACTTTTTCTATATATTTTATAGATAAATATAAAAAATAATATTTTTTATAAATTTTGGAGCCTGTGTTTTAAAGATAAACACAATATGGGTTTCCAAGTTTTTTTTAATCTCTATATAAAAATATTAGACCCGTGTTTTTTATTTTCGCCGAAAAGCGTCTAATAAGCCAGAAAAAAATTATTAAAGTTTCTATAAATGAGGATCGAAAAAATCATCGGTGCGTGTGACGTCATCGACACTGCGAGAACATACGTTTCTAGAGCTGAGTGAGACGGATATATAACAAACACGGTGGGTATGTGGTTTCGCACATGAACATGTAAACAAATGATACATAACCCAAGAAAGTAACTACTTGTTGAATGGGGAAGTTTAGCATGGTAAAAATTCTACATAACATACTATTTTCTCACAAATATAACACAAATGACTGCTGAAATTGATATTAAAAATTAAAATTATTGCTCCATTTATTTATAATTAATATTTTTTGGATAAACTTTAAGTACGTCACAAGTCAGTTATGCGCAAACTCAGACAGAACTGTGAAATCGAACCACTTGAACGTAGGTCGTAACAAAGCGTAAAAGCGCTTCACTGGTAACTGCAACCGCGTCCCTCAGTGTATAAATCGACATACGTTGCGCCAAGCCTCTACCGACGTCATCACAGCTTAAAATCGGCTTCTCCGGAAAATCTGGGCATTTTTGAAAAAAATAAAACATGTTACATCATTTTTCAAATCATTTCCCATGGAATAAAAAATTTTAAAAAATCGCTAAACTTCCCCATTCTGTTCCTCAGCTTATTTTGTAATACTTATCGAAGATATTTTTAAAGAAATTGTGATTGTACATGCAAATCAGGTAAAACTTGAGTACTTATAGTAATTTTGGAGATAATTAAATATTATTTTTCTATTTTAAGAGATGGACGATTTTTTTTATTTGCTATTCTGGTAACTATAGCTCTAATAATGAGCATTTTTGTGGTAGATGAAATACTGTTTCGTACCGGGCTACTATAATTCCTCAGCAAATAATCAAAAAAAATATATATGTAACGGTTCCAAAAAAGAAGAAAAACGTGCAAGTTATAATGACTAAAAATAAATATTCCGTATTATAAGAGTATTAAATATAAACATGTTAATTAATTTACTAATTTAATTATTTGTGTATTCGATTTACAGCCAGAAAGTAAAAACGCTGTTTCTTATTCTTGTCCTATCCTGTTATCATTAAAATTACTGTATCTAAATAAGACAAATTTCGACTATCTGCTTTCACAAATTCAGGATCCATATTCTAAAGAAAATGAACAGTTTTAATATAAACAGCATTACTGGTTATTTACTTCACTTACTTTTTCAAAAGATTCTTCAAAGAAAATAACTGGAAATTCAGTAAAAATTTCTTGTAACCTTAAATTTCATCAAAATAACAAATGTTCTGGCTGAATGTCACGTCAGGTCATAGCGCGAACATGATCTGCGCGCTCGAAAAGCCATTAGCAATCAGAATTTTCAGAGTGCCGTTGACGTCACAAAGATGGCCGATACTGAATTTTATGCACTCAATTTAAATGCATTAAATTTTAATTTTGATTTTAGAATAATAAAAATTAGCAAATTAACGATTATATTCATCTTAATATTATGCTGGATTTATACAGCGCAAGCCGTAACGTAACGTACCGTGCTCTAACGTAACGTAAAAAATAAAACAATGCAAACAAATTCGACAATTTATACAGTCGTAAGCCGTAACGTGACGTATCGTGCTCTAACGTATTAAAATCCCAAAGATCGCCAACTTTTATCTTTCTACGTTACGGCACGTTGCGATACGTTGTAGTATTACGAAAATTATTACTTCCCTATGTTATTGTTTGTTTTTATGTGGCTAATATGTGTTAAAGTTTAGCTTAATATATTAAATGGAAATAAATATAAAAAATACTTCATTACGAATAGTCTTTTCTTGTGGACTCTGACTGACATGAGTGACATGTGTCATGTGTCAAAGTTTATATTAGTATTTTAAATGATTTTAAATGGAAATATATACGAAATATAGTGCATTACGAATAAACTAACCTGTTAAATACAAATTTGTCGAACAATTATATCGACTGAGCATGAGCATACTTTTTACGACAAATGATGGTAAAAGGTCTGTATAAAATTAATAGCTTAAAAAATTCACACGTTACGGTACGTTACAATATGCCAATGCACTGTACGTTACGTTACGGCTTACGCTGTATAAATCCAGCATTACTTACATGATGAACACTGATATCCAATAAGTATTTCTTAAAAAGCTGTAGCCTTGGAAACCCCTATTCCGTTGTTACACAGATCATATTTCAAATGTATGTAACTGACAGATAAATGTCACTGCAAAAAAAAGACTAATCATTTCAAATTAGTAACAGTGACATTTTAAAAATAAAGTAGTAAATAAAGGAATAGTTATATGCAAAAGAACTTAATATAGTTTGCAGCATTAGTAAATATGTATAGGCATGTATTTAAATTAATAAAAATTAAATAGCGGGAAGTATTATGTTGGCCACATCAGATGTTTTGTACATACAATCCCGAAAAACTGAGTTTAAAAGTTGGTATCCTTATTAGAAAACGCTGTGTGTGCGGCAGAAACGTCATGTTATATACGCTTGCGCAATATCGAAACTGAATTTTAAGTGTTTACATGAGTAGTTTTCATGACATTAGTTTTCAAATTTTTTTTGTTTGAGATAATTCAAAACCATTTTGACACTATACGTAGAGTTTTCAAGACCAAAAATGTTTTGAAACCGGTTTCAAAACTGCATGTAAACTCAGTATAAGTACGAGGAATATCAAAATAATAATTTCTTATTAAACTCGTACATCTGGTGATTAACAGAGAGTAACTATGCTATGCTAAATAAAATATCCAAAGTTTTGTGGTTTGAATTTCATCTATGTATTATAGGTCAAATAAATCGTAAAGCATGTACCTACTACTGGTATTGGAAAAAAAGAAAACAATCAATTTCTTATTTCTCTCGTAAGGAAATTGCGGTATCACATGGCATGTAAAAATAGAATCATGCGAAAAATGATTTAATCAATAAATTTCACATTTTGTTTGCACATTATGTAAAATGGTTCAGAAACGGATATATTGCATTTTGCGCTACGAAAATGTAAAACTATTTTTCTTCTATGCCGCAACAGCAATTTTATTCAAATTAAATATAATACCCTGCATAATAAATGATATTGTGTGCGAGCAAAATAAAACTTTTTATGGAATAATAAAATATGGTAATTATATCACTAAGCCAATGGCCTTGTAATAAATACATAGACTCGAATGTTTATAAAATCAAGCAAAAACGATCACAATTAGTACCCGAATGAATAAGCGCCTAGGAACACAATAAAAGTACATATTTTTAGTTGAGTATAGCTAGTATAGCACACGGGCACACACGGTATTATCTCTTTTTCTCTATAAGACTGAAAATAAGTTATTTGTATTTCGCAGTTTTACATCAAACTGCTGAAAAACAGAGGCATGATAAGTCGAGCACGGTAAACATAATGAAAACACTAATAAATTGTTGGGACCTAAGCGTTGAACAATCAACCGAAAAACACTTTCAAAAAACTCACCCGTCAGATTCAAATTTTTGAATAAAGATTTTTCAAATTTCATGACAATTAATAATGTTTATTAAAAATTTCGAGTCGACCTGTGACACTAAAAATGTATGCTTCAAGAACTCATGCCATTAATTTTACGAATTTCGGTAAAAATACAATCAGTACATCATTTTTAAGTGACCACCGTTACGATGTCGAAAACTATAAGAGATACGAACTTTGTTAAATTAATGAGTAATTTCTATTTTATATGGGTATTTCAATGATACTTTTTTATTTTATTCAATTTTGACGTTTTAAACTGTCATTATAAACTCCATAGCAACAAGTATAAGTAACATTTTATTCACAAGTGAATTAAATTTTTTTAAATCACTCTCACATTTTTTTAACTCACTCTGCAACAAATAAAGCATTTAAAATAACATCTGACACGAAAATAACACTCACCACAGTATTTATGAAATATTATCAGCCATTTTCACGACACAAATGACAGACAATAATGCTTTTTAAAATAGATGAGTTGACGTCTATCATCGACCATTGTCATGCACACGCACTAACTGATTGGTTTTTTATTTTATCAAAATTAAATATTATAATGGTTTTTATTATTACGAATATTTCGTCAATATTTAATAAAATATTGTATAAACCACGTGAGCTAAAAATGTTTATGCACTCAAAGTATTTAATTTTCTTCTCATGAATAAACATTATCTTAGCTCACTTGGTGTGTAAATATCTGTTAAATGGAAACATAAGCTTTTTATTTGCTCATTTAATAGAGGTCTTTATTCTGAATCCAATCCAAATTTATTAGGCTACCATTGGGATCTCGGAAACTATAAGAGCTACGAGGTCAGTTAAATGGGCAATGTTATATACTTTTGAGATTTGATTCAGATTCCGTTAAGAAACATTCAAAATTCCGAACAGTCTGAAAATTATTTTAAAAAAAAACTGGAAATCGCGATTTTTAAAAATGTCAAATAACTCCATAATTATAAGAGATATTAAAAAAAAGTTCCATATAAAAGTTACACTATTTAATAAGGAAAACTTAAAAATGTTGTCATTATAAAATTCAAGATGGCGGTTTTCAAGATATTAATAGCAACTTTCTTATTTTAAATGGGCGCCATATTGGATTTTTACATGATTAATAGAACTTTTTTTTTCTTTTCAACGATGCATAACAAAGTATGTTTACATTAAAATTTAATAAAGATATTAATTATTTCAATTTGATAACTGATCAAATAGGCTTAAAAACAAATGCAAGTGAATAAGAAACAAAACAAAATGTATTATAACAGTGAACTGTCATAATTAAATTTGTATGTATTCGTTTATTTAATTTAATTAGTGAATTTATTTATTACATATTTAAAATGCCTACTTTTTCAACATTAGAGCAGTACGATATGTTTTGTACATACATCAAAAAATAAAAACTCCCGTCTTGCGGCACAAACTTATTTCGGTAACTTTCCGGAGAGAAGACAACCCAATGATAAGGTGTTTAGAAGATTGGATATAAATATGCAGCAATATGGATGTTTAAAAAAACCTACACGTGACCCACAAGTGATAGGCGAAGATGAAATTCAGGATGAAGAGTTAGCACTGGCATGTGTAGCGGCTAATCCGACTATTTCAACTCGGGAAATAGAAGCCCAGGTACATGTATCTAAGACAAGAATTCTTAAAAAACATAAGTTTCGTCCCTTTAAATTACACGTTGCCCAGATTTTTCGACCAAATGATCATGTCCGCAGATCAGTATTTTCTAGATGATTTACTAACCAAATAAGACAAAATAAAAAATCTCATTTTATGTTCTGACGAATCTCGCTTTTCTAACTGTCATAACGAGCATTATTGGGCACAAGAAAATCCACGCATAGTGATTCCACGGCGAAATCAAGATAGGTTCGGGTTTAATGTTTTTTGTGGCATATTGGGAAATAATTTAGTTGGTCCTATAATTTTTTATGGAAACCTAACTGCAGAACGATATTTGGAAATTCTTCAGACATCCCTAGAAGATTTACTGGATGATTTACCTTTGGCACAAAATTACCGAATTTGGTATCAGTATCCTGCACATAATGCTAGAAATGTTATTAATTATTTAAACAATCGCTTTAATAATAGTATCATAGCTACTAACACACCCATTTCATGGCCAGCTAGATCACCAGACTTAACGCCTCTCGATTTTTATTTATGGGGCACTTTAAAAGATAAAGTGTATGGCAGTAACCTTATTTACAATAATGTAAAGGAAATACGTGAAGCAATAGTGAACTCTGTTAATAGTATTAATCGCAATACATTGCGGACAGTATAAATGCCAGTGTTGCAAAACGTGTTCATTTATGTTTACTTAACAATGGCCAGAATTTTGAGCATTTGTTATAAATTATTGTTACATATGTATTAAGTTGTTATGTTTTTGATTTGATTCAAAAAAAAAAAAAAATGTACCTGCATTTAGTTTTAAACTGATTTGATTAGTTATTAAATTGAAATAATTAATATCTTTATTAAATTTTAATGTAAACATACTTTGTTATGCATCGTTGAAAAGAGAAAAAAAGTTCTATTTCATCATGTAAAAATCCAATATAGCGATCATTTAAAATAAGAAAGTTGCTATTAATATCTTGAAAACCGCCATCTTGAATTTTATACTGAAAACATTTTTAAGTTTGCCTTATCAAATAGTGTAACTTTTATATGAAACATTTTTTTATATCTCATAATTACGGAGTTATTTGACATTTTTAAAAATCGCGATTTTCAGTTCTTTTTTGAATAATTTTCACTGTTTGGAATTTTGAATGTTTCTTAACGGAATCTGAATCACCCTCAAAACCACAGAACATTGCCCATTTAACCGACCTCGTAGCTCTTATAGTTTCCGAGATCCCAATGGTAGCCTAATCAATTTGGGACACCCTGTATGTATATATATATATATATATATATATATATATATATATATATATATATGTATGTATGTATATATAATATATATATGTGTGAAGAATATTGACAGTATTTTTGAAACATCCATTGTAGGCAACATTGTTTTAAAAAATGTCTAAATATTTTGTTTGAATATATAAAAATGTATTTATGTATGGTACAGTAAATTTAAATAGTGGGATGATGTGCACATTGCGGCCCGGCAAATGTGGAAATTCGCTAAAAATTGTTTTCGATTGCATTTTCTTGTTCATTTTTTCCACAAGCCAAAAACTTTATGACAAAAAGTGTGAAACTAGCTGGCTAAACTGTTTCCAATAAATTAACTGATTATTTAAAACGACATATCTTCTTCAATAAACTAGTATGATTTCTAGCCAAGGAGAGTATATAAAAAGTACCTACTAGGCTGACACTGGAATTTAGTCAAAAATATGGAAAGTAGGTAGCTGTAATGTAAAACTCACAAAATGATGAACACCTCTGATTTAGAAGATATGAATTTCATTTTGCAGGTTCAACTGATTACTTTCTTTTTTAATGTCTATAAAGTTTTAGAACTACCATACTATTTTTTTTTTGTATCACAATTGTTACTTTGTAAATATTACAGCAGAAATTATCATGCATGCTTTGAAGAGAAATATGTTTTTGAGAAAATGCACAATATGCCGAGAATGCGTTTAGCAAAAGAGGACAGCAACTTACTTGAAAATGAGAATATCCGGTGGATATAAAATTAATATTGTAATGATTACAGTTGATGTAGGTAGTAGTTTTCCCCTTTAGCTTCGTGCTTGAAGCGCTATTTAATTATAACGTAATAAAAGCGGAGTCATATTTGCGCGAGTTTCCGGCAGTGCGCTTTAGTTTTTAATGAAACGTCGGCGTTTATAACCGCCGCACACCGTGATGTATCTCGCCGATCTGCCCTGCTTGTGCCTCAACAATGCACAGCCATCCACTCCTTTACTGCCCCTGCAATTTTAATTTACTATACTTACTTCTCATCTACTCTCATGGCATTTTATTCCTTCCAATTTTATAAGAGTCACACAAGACGACAGCTGAGTAAAGAGTATGTTAAAACGTACTAAAAACTAAAATTGTTCAACTAAAGGTAAATTTGCTAGGATCAACAGCGGTAACTTTGGCGCAGTGAAATATGGCGTCTATAAAATTAAAACTGTGCCATCAGAATTCCAAATTCAACATTCGCAAAATTAAAATATCTGATGTGGATAACACATAACCTTCCGACAATTCTATGTATTATATCTTGCATTCGTCTAGTGCGGCACCGGTTTTCATAAAACTTCCCCAACTAAGGGTATGTTCAGAGAGAAAGCAGGTTGCCTGTTTCCGATTTACCCGCTTTACCTGTTTTAACCTGCTTTAAAAATGTTCACATGTTATTAGGAGTAGGCGTTCAGAGTAAAAGCAGACAACTGCTCAACAGGCGCTTGTCAGGCAGGTACTACCCGCTTTCCGATTTTGCCGGAACGAAACCAATATTCTTATTGAGCAGGTTAAAGTAAACAAGCCCAAAATGTGTTCAGAAAATAACTTTGATATGGATATTCTAATATCGAAAGTTCATAAACGGGAAGCAATTTGGAACAAATTTCACAAATGTCATTTTAATAGAAAAATTATTGAAAAATTATGGGGAGATATTTCTATCAATATGAAATGTGAAGGTATGAGACATAAATATCACCTGAAAATACGATTTCTGTTATATTAAACAGGTGATTAGGTGATGATACTCTCCGTATTTTACTCTATTCTTATTAATTGCGTGGATCCCTATTTTCTTTCTACGTCGTTTCAAATTATTATCATAACAGAGAATAAAATCTTCATCTGTGGAGCTCGAGTCCCAAGACATTTTCTTTTGTATTTATTAGTGACACTGACACTAAGTTTTATACTTGACAGTACGAGCAGAATGGCCTGTTTTCTGTGTGAACACAACCTGTACCAGCCTGCTTCAGCTTAACCGGTTTTTCACGAGCTTGTTAAGCTGAAGCGGGAAACCTGCTTCCTTTCTGAACGTGGCCTTACGGATGTTAGGTATATCTTTTTAACTAAGGGCCCTAGAAAGAAATATTTTAAATGTGGCTACCAAAAGTACTTGTCATATATTTTACAAATTTCAAAAAATTCAGTGGCTGCACGCCACTGAATTTTGCAGTCCATATGTGCAAGGTGTGCACTGCACACCCTGCGAATAATTTCAAAATCTATTGCTTCAAAATGCAAATTATTTAATTGATTTTATCTTAATATATTATATACAAAATATAAAAATATTAGTACAATAATTATGGGACAATAACGAACAGTAGCGTGTTTGGTTGCCTATCAGCGAATGTGTGAATTGCTGGGCAAGTGCAGGTCTCCGCACTGCACTCGGTGCGCATGTTTTTACACAGGGAGGGTATAGAAACAGTGTATTTGCGCAGACAAGGATAAAATATTAGAAATATGCATAGAGTTATAAAATATATATACACATAGAGGGCGCCTAAACACTCAAAGCTGATGTCATGCGGGGTAAGCTTGTGTTTGTACGGCGGCCATCTTGGGAAGATCAAGTGTATATAAGCGTTCTCTGGTTATTTGATTATTTTACGTTAATAATCGATTTTAATTTGTGTTATTTGAATGTGAAACGTTTGTAATTACATGTCAACGACTTGTGCCTTCGGTTGTAATAACCGAATGTCCGTAAAAACTTTAAAACAAGAAAAAGAAAAGGAAAAAGCGATGACAATTCACAAGTAAGTATTATTTTACTTATATATATTATTAATGTTTAGTTCATATAATTTATTGTATTTTTTTATATATTTCATGTAAAAATATTAACTTATTTTTTGTAATAAATATGTTTGTACTTCGTATTTATTTGTATTGTAAACATCATAAATATATATTTTTATATGAAATTTCTAGCTTCAAATTATTTGCCTATTCGGTACCTAGTTTTTGTAAGTTTCTATCTCAATCATTATAATTGTCATAAAATTCGAACAGTTTAATTTCTATAAAAAATATTTTATTAAAGTTTAATCGCAATACACTTCAAATTGAAGATTTTTACAATTTTTTGGTTCTTTCAAATTTAAATTTAATTAATTTTAATACATTTCTTACTGAATTAAAGCTTGCTAATTACAAATAGCTTCAATTTCTGTTACGTTATTGTATTTTTGTAACAAAACTGAAGAAAGCGCGCTTAAATACATTATAACGTTGATCGTCCCAAGATGGCGGCCACGAGATTCCCCTTCCGTCTCATGGCGACAAAAACTCTGTCCCCATCTGTACTTTACGCTCTCTCTAGTCCTATTCTATACTCTAAGGAAATATGTATCGCCCCATCGCACTCTCTAGCGTGCAGCATATTTTGTGCACGTATCGCCGTAAAATTACTTTTGCTAGTATTCACAAGCATAAACAAGTTCAGACAAACAATTATTTATTAATTTTAGGTATTTCGTACATAATTTATATATTACTTATTTAACTTATATTTGTATTTATGAAAATTTAGAGAATGGAAATTGCAAGTGAATTACTAATAGCGAATTTACTGAAGAAACCATTTTCGAGAATGGACATAGTATAAAAAAATAAGATAATTCTGAATTGTTAACCTAAGATTCTACCTACATAATACTTTTTTTTAAAAAAATCTGCACACCCAACACAGAAACGCACCGCACGCCACTAAATAATTCGTTATTGGTCTCCGGAGACCAGCACCGCACTGAAATAATTTTTACTTCTGTGCGGCATTAGTCTCCGGTGACCAAAGCAAGTTTGATTGCACATCACATCATGTTAGTTTTAAATAAAGTAGTGAACGAGACGCACACACTATGGGTAGTCGAGGAAAACAAGTATTATCTTTGATTAGTAATATTCAGGAACAAGAAAAAATTAATATAAATAAGGAAGCAAAAAATGTGAATAATTTACCTAAAATAAACTTGTCGTTATAAATATATACCTAATTAATTGTATTTCAAACATTTCTATTTAATATTGTTATTTCGCAATAGACACTTACAAAATTGACGTCACTGCAAGAGAGAGATAGAAGATCACGCATCCAAACAAACCTCCCCTCGTTGTCTTACGTCCCGTTCCCTGTTCCTATTTGTCATTGTGTTCGCATCTGTTATTCAGTGTTAAACCTAATTCTTTATTGTGATTTGTACGTTGTGTTTAATAATAATGAGTTTAAAACCAAAAGATGTGTCTGGGGCAAGTTTTTTGTTTGATATTATTGAAGATCATTCGATTATTCAACTAAAACGATGGCTAGGGTGCAGAGTCTACGGATGATGATAGGTCTCTGTTTGGACGTGGTAACCATAGCAACTTTGATTTCTATGCTTTGCCGTTAGAGGCGCTCGTACAAATTGCAATTTTGTAAGTGTCTATTAAAATTAATTCAGTTTTATCATAAATATAGAGAAGTTGTCATTTCCGAAATCAAGAAAACATTTTTGACTTCCGCAGCGAACGTGTTAAAAAGAGTAGAGATATTCTTGGTCTGTTTAACGTTAAACTGGTGTTTTCTTTAAAAAATGCTAGAACGAACAAATATTAATACGAGTAAGGTTTTTGTCCCATTATGTTCGTTGTAGCAGACCTCATTGAATATTCAGTAAAATTATGTCACCAACCCAACATAATCTGTTTGTATATTTCCAGTAAAATATTTTCACCATCAATATTTTTCTCAAACAATGAAACGCCAGTAAAATCGTTACCTAATAGGCAATTTTGTCTAATATAACTGACTTCGGATCTTTCATAGTCATTGACATCCCCAAGTAAGGCACATTTTTGAGATATTCTATATATTAATTTTGAATTTTTTACGATCGCTCACCGCCAAAATTTTTTAAGTTCGATCTTCGATAGTAAAAGTTTGAGCATCCCTGCTTTAGACCAATGTTTCGCAAAGTGTGGTCCGCAGCTTGTTCCTTGGGAGTCCGCAGGCTATTTAGGAGAAAAGTGCCATGTTAGGTAATTAAAAATACCTACATTAAATTTCTTTCGTTTAAATAATAATAGATTTTTTAAAATGAGGTATTGCAAAAAATATTAACATGTCTATTTTATTCGTTAAATCTGGAAGAAAAAGGGGTCCTCGGTTCAACAAAGTTTGGGATACACTGCTTTAGACCATGGGTGTCCAATCATCCAACAAAAATATACCCGATACCCATCAGCTATTACCAATGTGTATAGAATAACGTTTAATTTTTAAACAAAAAAATATGAACATAACATTTTTAGTCTGAACATTGAGATTGTTTTTCCGATACAATAATGCATTAGTATCTATTTTTATAGAATTAATAGCGATTCGAAGAGTCTTGTCTAAAATTTTTATACTATCTTTACTTTTTGTTTGCTTCGTACTTGAAAAAAGTTTCTCACAAATATAAGATGTAGGTACTCCCAAAAGACACCATGAACAAACAAGACATATTTGTAAAGTTACGAATATTTTTCTTTACAACGTATAAAACTCCAATAAAAACACTTGAATAATTTGTTGATTGTTGCACGTCTGTTTGCTTTATACTTTCTCGTACATTCTGTTTGCAAGTTCACAGGCAATGTGTTCATGTCAAATAAGAATGAATTAGCTAGCATACTGTGGTAATGCATTTGGAATTTTTTGAATTCTTAAAATCTTTTATGTCCTGTGACAAAATAGCAATGTCGCTTATTTTTCATTGTTTACGTGGCGTTTTTATACAATGTTTTGAAAGTAAATTAAGTTATTGTTTGTTAAAGTTTATCACAATTTCCAGGAGGGGCTGAGCCCTGCACATGCAGCGGTGGAATTCAACTGTTTCAGGAGAACCTTTGCTAATATTTTATATTTCGCACTGAAAATTTTTTTACAAGAAATAATCTTTAGCAAACCCGTTGCTCAATGTTTTGAGTCTGGAAAAAAGCGATTCGTTAATCTTTAAAAATATACAAGTACATATTACGTATTGTCACTATTCATTGTGATTTAAATTACTTTTAGGTGTTGTACAAAAAGACGCTAAAGCCCGTTTGTCACGATCTATAATTTTGGACAGATAACTATTTTTTTAACAAATTTGTGGACAGAATAGGGGTTTGCACTAATTTTCAATTTTTTTATATGTTGTATTTACAATTGTAATTAGTTTAAAATAACTATTCACCTCAAATACTTTTAAATGTAATGTTACAATTTGAAAATTACTATTAGTGTGCTAGTGTTAATTTTCATTATTTTGATAATGGTGGAAACCCCTATTGTATGTATACAAATATTCTGTATGCTACTGTGCACATACATAATTTGCTACATATTTCTGGCTAATAAACATGAATGTTCTTCATAACATTATATGAGTATTGCTAATTGCTCTTCAATTCAAGATAGTTTAATAATATTTTATTAAATTAAAAACTGTAAATAATAATCAACGACTAAAATAATTATAAAAAAAAATCCACTACTAATTGCCAAATATGTTAATACAATGTTCATATTATGAGCGCACTTTCCATAAAAATAAACAGAAAAAAATAGTTGAAAAAATTTATGTATGCGACGGTCTATAATAGTAATTTACGTAACAAGACCTGAAAGTGATACTTTACTGGGTGAGCAAGCATATTCCAGAGCGAGCCGTAGGCCAGTATAAACACTTTCAGGTCATGTTGGGTACAATATTTTTTTGCGATCCTGAAAAAAGAATACAAAAGTATTATTTTATTTTTTACTGCGAGCAAATAAGAAATAAATAAACAACTGATCTCCATGGAAACATTTAGCTTTACCGGTCCCGGGATCGGTAAAGTACTTTCCGATCCTTTATAGACAACTTTCCGAGCTAGCTCAGCAAAAAAGGACTTTCCGGTCTAAATAGTGATTAGAAAGAGCACATTTTCTGGGCTATCGCGAAAAAAAATCAGTTCATAATTAGGTTATGTCCATGACATCGTGACAAATTAGCTTACCATTGTATGTATGAGCATTGCTTACTTGCTAACAAGTCAAAACTTATTTAATAATATTTTATTAAATTTAAAAATGTAAACAACAATCAACGACCACAATAATTATCAAAAATTCCACTTCTAATTATCAAATGTCATAATACATTGCCCATAGTACGTGCGCATTTTCTGTTCATAAAAATAGAACTATGAACAAAAAAAATCCCTGATAAAAATTTCTGTATGCAACCGTCTATAAAATTGTATATAATTATGTCCATAATTCTGTACACAATCATAGATCGTGACATACGGGCTTAAGGCTGGAATTAACGTTAATAAGGAAAGAAATTCATATTTACAATAATATCAAAATTATAAAATATTTAATTATCCTCCACTGACTAACAAAAATTATATAATTCAAATGAACAAATGCGTTCTAGCAGTGGTTCTGATTATACATTTACTTTAAATTTCTAACCAGCTAATTTACAAACAATCTCAAGCTGCTTTACATAATAATCTGTAATCTGTTACATGTTTCCCTAGCATATAAAACAATTAAAACATTCATAACTACTTACATGAATATGCACACAGTATAAACAAATCTCATTATAATTATAGAACCTCGTGCCCGATTGCACCAATATTTTAATTGGGAATTAAAAATTAAACAAAAATTATATTAAAATCAACATTTATATAGGTACATTTCGTACGTATAAAATATAGATTTTAAATTTATTTTTCTTTAAAGCTCAATTCAAATTGGTGCAACCGAGCATTATATCAAATAATAATTTTTGATTTTACTTGTCTCAGTATAAAATACCGAGCTTAGTCAGAGATTTTGAGCAACATCAATCCACGCCAGCAATGAGTGCCTGTGAGATGAAGCCTCGTAAACGCCCGTATAATAGTATACGAATATGTAGTCATCATTACCCATATCTGCATACAAAGCAGATAGGCGCACCCAGCAATGGGTAATATGCCGCGATGATATATGCCTATTTTTTTAAAACAGAGCGAAAATACATTGGCATTATAGAAATATACCGCGGTGCAGTTTTTTCGTAACAACTTAAAAAATAAACAAGATTTTCTTTTAAAAAATCTGATGTGGCCAGCACATGACCTCCCGCCAATTCCATGTTTAAAATAGCAATGAGCTGCAAGTAAAGTATCACTTCCGATTGATCGTTTGTAATCAACATCTACTTTGTTGTTCCAATAAATAGAAAAGTTTGTAATACGAAATTTTGGATTATATTTTATTATGTTTTTCTTGTAAAATCTGTGAGCAATTACCAACTTTGCGAAGTTTTGGATCATTAATATATTTTAAGGAAAAATCGTCACACACACATTATTGCCAAAATCAGCACCAACTTCCTAATGCGCTAAAACGCAATCTGTGTCAATTCTTCGTCGTACATTATCCATTTCGTAAATGTGTAGTTGCAAACTATTATTTGACACTTTGAAATCACGTTCTTATTGAGAGCTGTTTGATTATAAAGCTGCAAACATTAAACTTAAATCGAATTATCCTGTATATCTAATATTTATGTACGATGAAAAATGTATTATTTTTACAAACCTTAATTTCATTAGAAATTAGAATCATATTTAAACTACTAAATTCTTCTTAACACGGTTTCATTACCGATTAATTTTAATGTAATTGCTTCGTGACATTTGTTTAAATATGTCAAATTTGTTATTAAAGTATTGTTTTTGTTTGACGCAGAGGCAAAGTGATGTACAAAAATAAATTATTTTATAATATAATATAAAGTTATTTCAAGTTATTTACTAAATGATATTATCGTAGAATTGAAGATTGTGCCATTATATTCAATTTGTATTGGTAAAAGTTACTAAAAAATTATATTCAATGAATTTTTTACAAGAAAAACTGTTAAAAGCTTGTATAAATCATACTTCCGGTTATCCGATATGCACTAAAAACTAATGAGCTCTACCCACATTAGTATAGAATGGATATACAAAATTTCAAATTTTTCTGATTGATAGTATTTGAGTAATCGTGTCCACGAGATCCACACACACACACACACAAACACACACACATACATACCTACAGACATCATTGTAAAAATGTTAAAATCGGATTCTGGGGACATCAAAACGTGCTTATTCACTAAAATCTCTATATGTGATTTTTAGCACGATCCCTATACCTCCCTTACCTAGGGTAGCGGGAGGTAAAAAAGTACCTAACAAGAGTTTGCCTGACAATTTATACATGAGAGTAAAAATCATTCACTAACTACCTTATTTTTGTACTAAATCATCAAAAATTAAATTCTTTTAATAATCTGAAACTAATAAAAAAAAACTACTTTTTTTTATAAATTCTTTTACTCTGCAAGACTTTTGTATCACACTGTTATAATAGTACCACCGTAAGGTATATTTAAGAAAATACTGAAAATGGTAACCAGTATCAGTTACCATTTACATAGTTTAAAGTTTTAAAGGCAACCTACGCCGGCAGTCAAAGCACTGCCTTTAATTTATAATTTATTTAAATTTTAAAATTAAAGTTGACATTTGGCAGATGAAGTAGTGAAGTAGCGTTAATTCTAGAAATGAAAATATGGGCAAGAGCTTCTTATAAAAAAGTAAAACCGACTATCTTTTCTATAACTTATGCTTACACTACCACTACAGCATCTCATAAATACAATAGAACCTCGATTATCCGTGTTCATCGGGACCGAACATGTTACGGATAATTGAAAAACGCAGATAATATTAAATGTTACAAATAAACGAATAAAATAACTAAATACTCTTACGGATTCACAACAGAACATCACGAATAATTTTTATTCGTAACGGATAATCGATCCCACGATTGACAAATTTTTTGAATGCACGAATTATCCGCGGCACGGTTAAACCGCGAACGAATAATCGAGGTTCTACTTACTGTACATACATTTTCAAGTCGATTACAACGAAAAATATCAAAATTGCAATTCGTAATAGTTCCTTAGACTTATGCCCATATTCATAAAGTTTCGTAAAGTTTCAAAACGGCTCGTTATAATTTTTGACAAATAGAATCAAATTTAACAAACAAAATTTTGATTTTTCTTTCAAAGTCGACTGTTTTTTTTTGGATAAATATTATAACGAACCGTTTAAATTTTTTACGAGTGTTTATGAATACGGGCATTAGGGACATATTATTAGCGTTGAATGGCCAGCCATATTCATAGTAAAATAGAAAAGCCAGGTCTAAACACGAGTTTAATAGTTCAGGTTTAGTCTAAGACCAAAATGCCCTATTCATAGTAAAATTTGTGCCAAGTTTAAATCTGGGTTAAAAAGATCTAGATTAAATGCGCAGTAGCACAGTTTGTGACAGTTGTCAGATGATAATTATTTGTTTTTAAACCAATCTACAAAATTAAACTTGTATGCAGTTGGCATTTAAATTTAAATAATTGTTATAATTTGAAGGTCCATAAGAGAAATACAGAAAAATGCGTAATATTTCTTTTTAGTGTGATATATTCAGACTTACAATGAGTAATCGAGAATCTAATTGGACATAAAATGAAAAGAATCTGCTTTTGGAGCAAGAGAAAATCCATGCAAAGGTTTTGAAAAATAAAACTGTAAATAGTGCAGCCAATTCCAAAAAAAGAAGAAGCTTGGAAAAGTATATTTCATATATATATTTGCGGCTTACGGTTTTGCAAAGAACAAAAAGGAAATAAAGGAACAATGAAAAATAATGAAGATGATAGCAAAGTAACTACAAAAGCAGTAACATCAACCCCAAAGAATTAAATTTTATTAGTTATAATCTTTTATACAGGATGTATTTTATATATGAATCATGTTTGCCTGCTATTTTAATAAACTTTGTTAATTAAAATGTTTCTATATAGTTCCGTCTAAATATATTTCTTGGGTCATTATCCTGTCTTTCGTCGTTTTGTTCTTCATTATCCGGTTCATAGGAATCTCCGCTACTTACATCATCTATAAAGAAATAATATATTAATAAAGTTATTTTACTTCCCAATAATACATATACCGTCTCTATCATCCAATGTTTCACAGCTATATTGTGAAGAACTGCCAATGCAATGCTAACTTTAGCTGTTTCTTTCTAAAGACATCTGCATTCTAATTAAAAAACATCTAAATTTATTTTCCCATTGGCCGAATTATCGTTTTACAACGTTTCTGGTTTTGATGTGTGCTTCGTTGTATCGTTGTTCCGCAGCTGTAGTAAAGCGAAGATCTGGAATAAGCATAAAACTCCGATGATGGATATCCATTGTCTCCTATGAGGATTCCATTGATTTCAGTAGATTAACATAATTTAATATTATTAATATTAGAATTTCGTTTACATAAATGTCTGCCTGTTGCATAATGTACCTAAAATCGTGGCTTCAAGTTGCAATGATTCCATATTCTTGAATCGTATGCACTGTCCCTCCGTCGTGCAACAATGTCCCAGATCTTGGCATTTGAGTCACAAACAACCTACAACCAAGTAATAACTGTTACACAGGGTATTAATTAAACAGCGGGCCATAGGCGTCTAACATGGGAAACTTATTATTTTCTTTTTACGTAATGTAATATATTTTCGTAATAAAATTAGACAATTACCCATGTATATATTTTTCTAAATTCAGTTTCGTCATATTTCGATGGGATTAATGTGTTGAAGATATATCTTTTGCTTCCTTCTGCTTTCAATTACATCCTGAATTCTAATCACATAATCTGAAAAATAAATTAAAAATCATTAATATAAATATATTAGTTATATAGGTAGATATATATTATTCAATAAAATAAATATCTACTTACATTTACTTCTAAAATAATATTTTCAAATATAACCTCACTGGCTTTCTTCTTGTTGACAATTGAACATCTGCATTTAAACCAGCGTAAAACTAGGGGTCTGCCAGGTCTAAATATCAGACTGTATTTAAACCAACACTACCGTTAGTCCAGTTCTATGAATAAGAGAAAAGCCGAATCTAAACCACTATGCCTATAGACCAGGTTTAAACCGGCATATTTGTACTATGAATACGGCTGCATGTTTGAGGCATATTATAAAAGTGTTAATTTCATAGTTATCTACATAAGGACGCCACTAAATATCCATCGTAAAGTTATAAGTTCCACATTGCAGTATATAATGAGACTTGTACCCTCCAAATTTAAAGAATATTTAGATACAATGAAATAGGGGATCACTTTTAGGACACAAGAATCACTTCCAATTTTGTATTTGTAGAACTTTTCATGCCAATTGTACGAAAGTCACGATAGAATTATTGAAAATAAGACAAATGCACACAATCATGGTTCATGTATTCTAGAATTTTATTTTAAATAATAGTTCACTTTAACAATTATAGTTGTAGATAGGATATAAGGCCTTTAAGTTCCATTTGATAAACATATTTATTAAACAGACGTTTCGGTCATAAATGCGACCATCTTCAGTGTATTGCTAAAAATATTTTTACAATATAAATATGTATAATATGTACAAAATTGCTTCAACTTACCGATACGAATGGGTTTAAATTACATTTAAAAATGTATAAAGCATTTATAAATGTAATTTCACTGTTTAGCTGATCGTCTTATTCTCAGTACTTCTAGCGTAGGTAACCCTCATATTTTTCTTGGTATAAGAATTCTGTAATGAAATAGTTATTTGTTAAATACCGGGTGTCCGCAGAAAGCGGGGTACCCCTATTAACTACTTTATTTATAAAGATTGAAATGAAAACCGAAAGTGACAGCAACTTCCTTATTTTAAGTAGTACACCCTGTATATTTTTACATTTTTTAATTCTACGTTAAATATGGAATACAATATGACAGACACGTGTTTAGCTCTTATTAGAGCTCATCAGTACATCATAACTAGTTAATAAGTGGATATTAGTAACACATACAGGTGGTAATTAGAAAATTTAACAGGACTTGTAAATACAGTAGAACCTCGATTATCCGGTCTAGCCGGAACCGAGTCTTTGCCGGATAATTGAAAACACGGATAATCCAAACACGTCATTTTCCATTTTTTTAAATAATTTATTTGGGCAAATACATATGTCAGAGGAATAAAACAAACGTGATACATGTAACAAAAAATAAAAGTTTTAATATGTATACATACGTATGTATGAATGTACTTTGTACAAAATGCAATATGTCAGTGGCGGCTATTCGGGTGAAGAAGGTGAAGAGCAACTTCACCTGTTATTTCAGAAAACAAAATATTTTTAAAAATAATTAATTTCACATTATTTTTGTTCATTATGTACTATAAAGCCTGAAATAAACATTAATATAATTTAAAAATCAAATTATCTACTAAAAATTATATAAACTGATCGTTCGCAACCCGCATTACATGAAGAGTAATTCAAATTTTGAATAAACTCTTCACAGTTGCGCGCGCAACTAGCGTTTATTGGCTAGATAGAATGGTTGCCACAGCAACGATGCTCCCCCCTGCGGTTACAGGAGCGAAAGGTGAATACCACATTTCGAACTCTGCACCACCGATCAGAAATCTGCACCTCGTCTCCACTAATATATTTTTAAGTGAAAATAAATTCACATTAATATTTTATTGTTAATATTAATACTTTAAATCTTTAACAGATTGCACATTGTATATTTAAATCATCAGAATGAATCTGCATAATGATATTATTTGAAATTTATTGGAAACACCGTTCTGTAGATGGATAGATGATAATAAAAAAGATGTATTGGCAACCAACCCCAACATTAAATTTAAATAAAATAAAAAATATTAAAAACTGTGGAAGAACGCACAATCTTCATTTTAAATCTGCCTCGTGTAATAAATTTTCCTGGTTATGTGGTAGCTTTTATTTGCAAAAACTTTTTTGAATGATAGGCGTATTTATAAAGTATTACTTAAATATAATTATGTTTTGTTTATAAATATTTTTTTGATTTAAAATATATATTTGAAATTTACCGTACGTAATAATTACAACACCCCCCCCCCCCCCTCCAAATGCCCCTCTCCCACCGATATTCATTCATAAATATCTCTTCACCTACTTTTTACCTCACGAGCCGCCACTGCAATATATACATAATTATGTACGTTTATGTATGTACATATGTGAATAAAATCATTTGAAAAAATCAGTTATTTTTTTTCTGTTTTCGGGCTTCGTAAATTTTACTTCTTATAAATTTCTTCATTTTTCTAAGTTTATGTAACTGTAGATCAATGCTATCAATTTCAGGTTTTTCTTCAAAATATCTGATGAGTACATTTACTGCATCTCTGGCGCCTGGATGACTTGTTTTGATGACGAAATTATTTTCATCACTACTTTTGCCAGAACTTTCTGTAGAAGTCTGGTTATTTAGATAATCATCATCCATAATCTGCAGCCACGGATAATCCGTGCCGCTCGGAAAATTCGCCGCCCGGATTAAACGCGCAAGGATAATCGGGGTTCTACTGTAGTCAAATACACATTTGTTGCTGTATTGATGAACTTTAATAAGAGCGAAACACATGTCTGCAGCTGTTACTGACGATTTCCCTGTGAACAATTTTCATGTTTTATAGTTTTGTGCTCGCATTAAATATTATTGTTTTTATTGAATACAATGTGGAAAAGGCAGTCGGAATTTGGACAAGGGTGTAGAAAACAATTAGAAAACCGCTAACGTTTCGATTTATTTAAAAAAAAAATTCACACCTGTAAAGGTATAAGATGATATTCAAATTACAATGTTGATTACTCTTAGTAACTATCAAGTTTAAAAATTACAATAATTTTATACACAAATTACTAAATTTGTAAAATACAAAAGCTTTACATACCTTACCGTTTTGATCTCCATTAAATGTATTAAATTTGAGATAACGAGAAACATATTGAATAAATTGTATTTACAACAGGAAGTTGTTTATCAACAGCGCTTGTTGTGTGACAAGTTCCTATTGTACTAACAATAGTTGTAGTATTGAAGAATCTGTAAAATAGAAATAAATTTAATTTATTTGCAGAATTAACATTTCTCGTTTTACTGCTGTAATTTTGCAACGTTAATCAAAATAAACAGAGACCTTTACTACCGTAATTTTATTGAACTAATTGTAATAAATGTGTTAAATTTATTATGGGCCCACTCAGGGCAAATCTGTTCTTATTTAATGTGTAAATATTTTTCTTTTATAGTTCCCGTGGGCTTGAACATGACAGAAGAACTGGAGCTGAACTCGAGCGTTGAGGAAATCATTGTGAACCCCGAAGGTGACTTGGCCTGGGAGTCATTTGAGACGAGTACGTCACATGTCACACATTACCACTACTTCACGACATTTACACTTTGTTTGGCAGTTGCAGCTAGGAAAGACGGCCAGGGCTTCATAGAAGTTGTAATTGGGGTGCTGACAGCTGTCATGCTGCTTCTTCTCGTTGTCTTTGTAATCATATTAATCCTCAGCCGAAGGCAAAAGCTACAGGGGAGTCCTACTCTACTCAGAAATCCCTTTGGAGTCACCATCAACATGAAGGTGAGGAGTTAAGTTTGCAAAGTTTACCCGCACCTTGCTCTTCACATTTCAACAACTAAAAAGCGAATAGCAGATCACTTCTACAAAATTAAATCTTATTTCCAAATTTAAATGGGCTACTTGCGTACCTTTTTTTATTTAATATTTTTGAAGAGAAGGTAAAAACTTGCTACCCATATTTTTTCTTTTGGCAAAATTTTTATTAATTAGCCAGAAAAAAAATAATGAAATTTGATTATTTGAATTCCCGCCATGTATGACGTAGAATTACGCCGCACCAATGAATAGTCGTAAAGTCACAGCGTGGTGCCGTCCCATAGTAATGGTATGTTTGTGCGGGTAATGTAGATTACCTGTTTGACATTTCAATAATAGTTTGGAGGTTAGTATTCGGGTTCGATCCCGACAGACCGCAAATATTTCCAATTTTAATTGGCACAAAAGTTACCCCTGTGGTGCACTCTCCACACCAGCTAACCTCCCGCAATTTAATTTTTATTAATTAAAATACATACCTACGTATTTATTAATGCTGCAGACTGTTCCATTGCATATAACTATTGCTTTATTTACTATTTTCTTTTTAAAATGTCACTGTTATTAATTTGAAGTGATTAGTTTTTTGAGAGTGATTTAATTTTTATTAATTTAAATACATACCTACATATTTACTAATGCTGCAAACTATATAAGTTCCTTTGCATAACATATACCTATTGTTTTATTTACTATTTTCTTTTTAAAATGTCATCATTACCAATTTGAAATGATAGGTTCTTTGACAGTGATATTTAGTTGTCATATTCATTTGAAATATGAACTGTGTACCAAAGGAATTGTGTTTATCTTAGACATAGGGATTTATAAGAAAATTGATTTTTAAATTTATCTGTAAAATATATAGAAAAAGTATTAATGAATACCTGTAGAAAATTCAATAATCTTTAATTTTCATAATGACAAAATGTGAAAAAAATGGCATTTAATGGTATTTTTTGAAGAAAAACCGTTATGAGCTTCAGATAAAGTGCCATTTCCGGTTATCTGATTTACACCAAAATCTAATGGTATCTTTTCATATTAGAATAGGGTAGAAATACAAGATTTCAGAATTTTCTGAATGAAGTATTTGAGTTAGAGCGTCAACAAAATCCATACACATACACACATACATACACACACACACACACATACGCACACACACACATACATACACAAATACAGACATCATCGTGAAAATGTTAAAATTGGATTCTAGGGACCTTAAAACGTGGTCATTTGCTAAAATCTCGATATGTGATTTTTAGCACGATCCCTATACCTCCCTTACCAAGGGGTAGCGGGAGGTAAAAATCATCGAAAATGAGACACATCATGCACACTTGTATTGTCATGTGTTGGTTGAGGCCAGATCATCGTACCGGAATATGTTGTGAAAGCTAAAATGTGTCCCGAAACTTATTTTTCAAATATTTTGAGTAAAATAAATTAAGATTTCAATGTACATTAATTAAATTTAAAAATAAAATTGTATGGATCTTTTAAATTATTACAGAAAAAAAATTGCATGATAAAATTAAAATTAATGAAGACAACTGGGAAACAATATATTTGATATAGATATTCGATATCATATCGAATTGATAAAAATTCGTTTACCAATAAGTTCTTTTTATCGATAATTATCGTCATACTTATCGATAAATATCCATAAATATTGATTATATTGATAGGTATTATCTATTTATCGATATTGCTATATCACAAATTTTAATATCAATATTTATCCCAACCCTAATGAAAGACTATTACAACAATGCGTAATTATTGGTGATTTGAAAGTTTGACCGTTCCGATACTATGATTTCGCAATACACCACTGAATTACAAATCTATATACACTCATCTCAGCTACAAAAAACATTCCACATCTAACAAATCTAAATTACCCAAACCCAAGAACCGAACCTAATATTAAAACTTAACATCTTACATCGCAGCTGAAATATTTCCATCGTAATATTTCATTGTCAAGTTGTCTTGTCCCAAACATTTCGGTACCAGTACCGAGTTAACCGTTTTTTTTTTTTTAGATTTTCTATATTTAGTCACGTGATGTATACACCTTATTCGTGCATTTATCTTTTTCATTAAGTTTATTCTACAACTCTACTAAATTTATCACTTTTACCCTATGTACTGTAGGTATAAAATTCAATTTGATTATTAATTAAATATTACATACCTACGCAATAACTTGGCTATCTGTTTTAGCCTGTTATTGGCATGCTTAACAGGTTGTATAATTTAAACCCCCTGCTTTAGATTTAATGTTTAATATAAACTGATTAACGATCCATTTTTTTTTTTTTTTTTAGAAAATTGTTGCTTCTCTCCGGTTATTGTATAATTATAAATTATGTTTTAATTAGAATAATAATATAAATAATAATAATAGAACAGCTCTGCAGGCCTTATAGGCCCATGGCTTTTTTACATATTTCTTTCTATTCCAATCTATTTAGAGTCTTTATTTTCCAGTCTTTTATATTGAGTCTAATTAAGTCTTTAAATACGGAGTCACACCACCATCCCTTACGACGTCCTATTCTCTTCTTTATTCCTGTCCTTCCTTTGAAAACCTTCTTCACTATTCTGTCCTCTGGTAGCCGCATTATATGTCCCAACCATCTTAGTCTTTTTGCTTTAATTAAACCGGTTATTGCACTGTCACCTTACTGTCACCATATAAACGCATCACTTCCGCATTTGTCTATCTTCTCACCAACATTTCTTCTTTTTTTTCCACAGAATATTTTTCTTAACGTTTTTCTTTCCCACACCTCCAATTTTAAAATGTCACTTTGTTTTAATGCCCACAGTTCACACCCGTACATAACTGTCGGTCTTATCACTGTCTTGTAAACCCTCACTTTTGTTGTCCATGATATATGTTTCGATTTTAGCAACCCATGTAGCATCCCAACACATTTACTTCCTTTAGTTAGCCTAGTGCTAATTTCCACACTCTCTTCACAATTGTTGGTTAAAGTCACTCCCAAATAAATGAAGCACTTAACCTCTTCAAACTTAAAAATCTTCCCATTTTCACTTTTCACTACTAAAATTCCTAAGTCCCTTTGTTCTATTTTATCTATTCTCATATATATTTTGTCTTGTTTTCATTTATTTTTAATCCCACTTCTTCCGCTGTTCTTTCTAATCTCTTAACCACCTCCTGAGTTCTTGCCTTGACCTTGTTAATATCGCTATATCGTCCGCGTAGGCTAATATTTGATGTTTCTTCCCGTATAAGTTTCCTGAGCTATAAATCTTTGCTTTCCTTATGACCCATTCCAGAACCACATTGAAAAGTATTGGCGACAACGGGTCTCCTTGCCGTAGTCCTTTTCGAACTCGGAAGCTTTCGGATGATACACCGTCCACTTTTACTTTACTCTTATTGTCTCTTTGTGTTAATTCTATGAGTCGAACTAGTTTCTCAGATTCTGGAGTTCTCTTAGTATTTCGTACAGTTTGTTCATCTTTATAGAATCATAAGCCTGTTGGAAATCCACAAACAGTATCCTTAGAGGTAGATTATGTTCATAGCTGTCGAGCATTATTTGCTTTAGTGTAAATATTTGATCCATGGTCGATCTATTTTTCCTAAACCCTGCTTGATATTCTCCCAGCAGATCCTCCACTCTTTCTTTTATTCTGTTTCTAATGCTAGTTGAGAAAACTTTATAAATCACATCTAATAAGGTAATTCCCCTATAGTTTTCACAAATGGTCTGGTCCCCTTTCTTGTATAAACGTAAGATTACAGCTTCTTTCCATCGGTCTGGCATTTCCTCGGTTTTCCACACTTCTTGAATCTGTTGGTATACTTCTCCTTGCAGCCTGTTTCCGCCGTTCTTATATATTTCTGCGGATATTCCATTCTCCCCTGGACTTTTATTGTTTTTTAGGTTATGCAAAATTGTAATAATATCCTCTTTTTCTGGTGGCAGTTCGTCCTGTTCGTCGTTTCTTTCCTGTTCTCTTCCTGTTACTTCTTCTTCTGGGCTACACCCTTCATTTAATAATTCGTTGAAGTATTCCCTCCATGTATTTACTTTGTCTTCTCCTGTAACCAAGTAACCTTCTTTATTCTTCTATTCGTCTAAACCACGGAGGATACCTTATCTGCGCTTAATGATATTTCCAACGCATTATTAAAATGACAAATAAATAGTGAAACAATAAACAATGGACAGATAGAAACGAATCTAATATTCTCGATAAGCATACATAGGCAAATAATATGAATATTGGAGTAAATTAATCACATTTTTGTAAGAAGAAATGTCATGTGAGTCCCATGTACTCTTAATTAATACACATCAATAATATTTTGTAATATTCGAATATAAGTTTTATAAAAGACGATTCTTTAAAAATAGAAATGGCCAGTTTTCCGTGCCGATCAGTGTAGTTCTGCCAGTTATTTTAATTTTGAAACTATATTACAAAACATACTATCTCTAGAGTTTAGAATTTCTATATCTACAATATTATTTATTTATAGGATCTGTTAATGAATCTTTCTTCAAACAACGCTAACCAGAGCAACCACCCAACCCCAGTTAGTCAAGAACCACCAAGCGACCCGTCATCAATATCTTTTGAACAATACAGATCCCCTTTAGTAAACGCTTACTATACTCCTAATTACCCAACATTAAGGAGGAGTACATCCCTTGCAGAAGAATCAGAACAACCTCCTGCGGTACCTCCTCTTCCTCCGTCACCACTTACACCAAGCCCCATTACAGTGGACCAGTCTCCACTTCACTATAGAAGCCTGCAGAGCACTCCAGTGGTGAACTCAAAGACAAAAACAATTAGTTCCAATTCTCATTTTCCTAGAGTGAATACGGATCCACCAAATAGGAAGAGGTACCATACTGCACCTAGGGACAAACAAAGGGTAAGTTTTTTTTTACCAATATAACTGAAAAAGAGTAATGTGTTATAGCTGACGCGTTTTAAGTTGACACTGGATCTGCGCATACTTTGCCTTATAAACGCATAACCCTTTCCCTTTATACCAATTTTAGATGTTGGCGGAGTCGTTTCCTATCATATTATAATTATTACATTTCGAATTGTCCAAGTACGAATTTAGGTTATGCGAATTCAAGATCAGCGTCAAGGTAACGCGCGGGACCTATACAATATTTTGGGAGATAACTGTAGTTACAGGGGTGGGCAAACAACCCGCTTAAAATGACGTGGTGCACCGTAGTTTATTCACCCCTGTATTGTCATCAATGAATATTAACCAAAATATTAATATAGTGACTATAGGCAGGCTAACGTGCCGCGCTTTAACACACTAGAGGCACGTGATTGCGTCATCATTGCTCGTACGTCATCACTCATCACTTGACGTGCCTCATTGTTTTGCAAAGGCACACTAACATGTGTTTTCTATAATCTAATCTCGTTTGCTCATTAGAAATTGCCTGGGCGCTGTAACCTGCGAAGTAATTTAATTAATAATGAATATTAGTGATACTACTAATACAGTGGGCAATTTGCGTGAGCAGGTTACGTGTTGTGATAACTAATATCTGTCCACCTAAATCCGAGTGTGCGTTAAGTATTGTTTCGTTAAAGTTATTTTTGTAATAGTTGCACGCCCAGATTGTTCACGTGCCTCTAGTGTGTTAAAGCGTGACACGTTAGCGTGCCTGTAGCCATGGCGAAAATTTAAAGTATTTAGTGTGGTTTAAATTCTTTGTAAAAGTTGTAGCTTGACGCTTGACTGCAGTATTCATCTGCACTTTACAAAATTATTATAATCAACATCCATGACATGAAAGAAAATGCTAGCGGCACTATAATTACTATGACTTGTTATGCACAATACATTAACCGCTTTGTCGAACAGAATTAACTGCAGTTTACCAGTGGCGTAAACATTATTTCACAATGATGTTATTTTGAAACTACAGTTGGCCGAATGTCCCCCGCCTCTCTTGTAAACGTTGCTGATTGGTAGAATACAGTACGTTGAATGCTCTACCTTACCCCACCAGCTTTCTTTACTGTTGTCACTGACTGTAGATCAGTTTAGTATTTGGAATTAATGGGCCCATAAACCAACCAGTGTCTTGCCGATATACTAGCTTTGATCACGAAAACGAACGACAGTTGGTCACAAACACAACAGCAATAACCTCACCTAACGCACTAACATCAACTACAGGTGATTTTTGTGCGTTAGATGAGGTTGTTGTTATAGACACTTAAATCGAATATGTTCGTGACCACATTTAGTACACCGGCTAGACTAGGGGTGGGTAAACTAAGGTCCGCATTACAATATTACTTAAATGTTTTCCCCGAACTTCCGTATCCTTTACATTTTGTGTGTTAAGATTTTCATTTTTCCTTGAAAGGCAATCTTTTTTTGTAGTTAGTCATATTAAATTCATCCAGGTGTCCCGCGGGCAAAAAAGTATATCCACCCCTGCGGTAGACGCTAGTTTTAAAACATAATCGAAATATAACAAATTTGTATAATAATCGTAAAATACATAGAGATTAATAAGTAGTAAATCTAAATAATTCTTCAGTAAAAAGTTATAACGAATTAAACATTTTATGACCGTCAGGTGAGTTTAAATTTCAAATTCTCTCGCTGACGCGACAATTATGGCACAACAAAAATGAGATAGTACCCTATAAAAATGGGAAAATTCACGACAAAATTAGCATATAGCACGACAAATCAGGTATAGAGTGTTTCAAGTTATTTACAAATCTACCTGTCTTCGTAATGACGCGGTAGACCGTATAACAGCGGGGTATTTATGTTTCTGTCAGGGGAGGACTAGCAAAATTTGTGAAAACGATGTAGCGGTACTTTATCAAAATCCAGCTAATTAATATACTTGCTTTTACATATAATTTGAGAAAATTTGGTATATCATCCCAATGTAACTTGTTCAGTTACAGTTTTAAGCAAGTTCAGATGAATTTACAGAAAAAAAATGTGGCAACCATGGGACAATGAAACCTTAGTTCTATTAAATATATGTGTTGATAACTTTTTGTTTCTTAGTTTTTTAGTATTTCTTAAAATTTAAATGAAACATTAAATTCCACACAAATATTTCGTGTGTCGGATTTCAAATATTTTGTTACAACCCTGTTCTCTTACCCCTCAAGCCAATTTAAGAAGCTACCTGCTGCGTAAGTCGAAGCAGGTAAATTTGCAAATAACTTGAAACAAGCTATACCTCTAACTTCGTCCGGCGCGATTTTTGTGTCAGATTAGATTGGTAAAGTCTGTTCGCTCCTAGCTGAAACAAGCCGATAATTTATTACCCCAATAGTTATTACCACAAACCATAAACCACTTTCTTGAGCCTTTGTTCATCAAACGGCGGTCAGTTGTAAATGGAGTGTTGAACAAGGATTGTATTCAGTTCGTTTTGATATATGCGTTTGTAAATTTTTAAGAGAATTTTTTGAAATTATTTTGAAATGTATTTACAGCTAGGTATTATCATTGAATAGGTATAATTAAGAATTACCTGGAAAGACGTTTTCGGCTACTGACATTGTTTTCGGGTTTGGCCATCATCATAATTTCTAGGAATTATTTAATCTACTATTCATTTAAGTCACCCTTGATTGAATTTCGTTCCTTTATAATCCCGGTTTTCTTTCGTCTTAACTCAGTTTACATGTAACATTAGTTAGCAGCGGTTGTAAGTGAAATTTTAAATATGGAAATGTGGAGGCCCTGGGATGTCGACAATGCTTCTGCCAGTGTTAGTGACGAAGTCAATACCTGTGACACCGATGCCGACGTTGTGCAAAGTGATGAAAACACAAATTGTTTTAAATATTTCATCAACGAACAAACGCAGCAAGTTATATTAAATGTGTATAATCATTTTGTAGAAGTGGGTGAAACGAATGCTCTGAAAAGAACTTCGATTGCGACAAAAACGTCTCTCGCATCCGTTCGTCGCATTGTATAACTGTATACTTGTAATAATGACATTTTCCCTTACTTATGCAGATTTCAAATACGTCCCTGTTCCACACTACCTGAGGATTTTCTATTTGTTTGTGGTAATATCTATTGGGGTAATAAAATATCGGCTTGTTTCAGCTAGGAGCGAACAGACTATACCTATGTTTGGAAAAAAGTATAGACCGCCAAATTTTGGCAACAGATTCGAATCATATTTTAACTTGAATAAATTTAATATTATTTGTATATAACTATACTAATGTTAATATAATATAAAATTTTGATGATAAACATTTCTTTTAAATTTACTAAAGTGTAAGATTAATTTTTATTGTATTATTAATATCTTGACTTACATACTTACAGTTTTTTATGAAAACTTCAATTTATGTACCCGTTTAAAAAAAAATTATATGTTAATATACAATTTCGTCAGTTCATATTTAATTAAACTGTGATTTTGAAACAGAAAACTTTTTTTATTTTGTCGTAGAATCAAATAAAGTCGCGTAGTTTATGCTTTTTGTTGACAGTACACCAAGCACCACTTATTTAGTTATTACCGGTCTTAAAAAAAAAAACATAGTAGCAAATCTAACCATGGAAAAATATTCGTTATAATATATTTGTATAATTATATGAGAGTTTAATCAGCGTGTATTTTTGTAGATACCTCCTCCCGTAGTATGTTGGAATATAGCTCCAAGTATGGGCCATGCTTATAATTGTCGTGAGGCTGAACTTATACCAATTCCGAGATATTCTCTGCAACCTGTTGAAACACTAGGAAGTTGTCATGCAGGAGAGGTAGTAAATAATATATATTTTTTTTATTACTTTCCACTATTTTTACAATATTTTAGATAAGTCTTTTCGAAACAGAAGGTCTTGACGACATCATACCCAACGTAGATAAAGTTGTAATCGTGAGAAAAATTAATACTGATCGTCCTAACTCTGATGCAAACTTAAATGCAATTGAATCATTGCGAGAAGTTAGATTTTTAGCCAGTTTATCTGACCCCAATATATGCAGAGTACTTGGAGTGTGCACGGCTGAACAACCACCGTGGACAGTTATAGAATATGGAGAAATGGGTGATCTTTCACAATATTTGCAATTTATGGCCAATAAATCTGGAACAAGTAGACATTCTGGATCTGGATCATTTCCATTAAGGTATATATAAAATAAATAATACGAAATTCATGAAAAGCAATAAATAGAGACCGACTTTGTAGAAGTTTTAATTAGTATTAAACTTGGAATGGCGTAATTAAAAATTAAATCAAAAAAAGTTTTAAGTAAACGATTTTGACTTAACTATATATTTTTAATGTATTTTATTTTCTTTATGAACCCTTTTAATGTAATTGTTTTCATATATTTGATTCAAAATTCCAAAAATCTCCGAATATTTAATGTTATTAATAATTAGACCAGCAGTCGTAATTAAGTTGTTTATATTCTTGCTGACGTTTCAATTATAACAATAATCTTCTTCGGGACTAGGAAAGATTCACTAAAGTCAGTGAAAAATTGAAATTAAGTTATAAAATCAATAAAAAATATAACTAGCGAGTAACGACGTACTGAAAACTTATTTTGTTAGAAATTGTAAAGTGGCCGAATGTACAGGTGTTATACAGGGCGTGTCATGTAACAATATAAGGCTATATTGCATATATCAACTGGAGAAAAAAATCGCAATAAATATTATCTTAAGAGAATCGTTATACTAAAATATAATCGAAACGTCCACAAAAGAATAAACTTAATTACGACTGCTACTCTGGTTATTTTCCTGCCAAATTTTCAATTAATCGATTAATGCTTGAAGAATTCATTTAATTTTATGTTACCTTTATTATATGACGTAGTAATAGTAATTACAAATTAATCCAAAATATAGTTTTATACATGAGTTATAAACATACGACACATGTATTGCGAATTTTATTAAAAATTTATTGCCATAAATTGGGCAATTTTTATTCTCTTTCTAAAGGATATTGCAAAAATATTGCAAAAAATAACTAAGGATGTGTATTATTTTTGACTTACCTATGGTAAAGCAAAGGAAATTTTTCCGAAATTCGAAAAATTAAGGGCATGGTTTTTGAACTAGAGATGCACTCGATTTCGAGCTTTGGCCCGGCCCGAAGCCCGCCTCGATTTCGAGTCGAAGATATTTTTTATCGGGCCGAATCGGGCTAATCATTTTCAAAATTCGAGGCGAGTCGGACTTTTGATTTTGGCCCGGCCCGAAAATTCGAGCTTTTCGGACCGGCCCGAAAAATCTTGTAGTTCAATCAAATGCACAGTTTCCTTAATATTTTAATGAAAATGTATGAAGTTAAAAAGGATCAAAATGATTTAATAACAACACACTTCACATATTAATAAATAGAAATGTATTATTTTACTTCAAGAATTCAAGGTTATTCATTAAAGCATAATAATTATATTCTGATGTTGCTATTATTATTGTTATTACTCGTATACTTAAATAAAAGTGATTTTTGTTCGTACCATAATGATTTCTTGTCCCATTTTTGAGCAGAAACAAAGTTAGATAAAAAATCCTTATGTAAATTAAAATTATATTTTTTTATATAAGATTTGTGAAAAAGTTGTTAAATTCTTTGGTAAACAAAGTGTTAAATACTCGTAGGTCTGTAATTTTTATAACAAACTTACACTAGAAAGGTTACTTTTTTAATTACTTATGTTATCTACTGTTGAAATTTATAAGAATGTAGAGGTTTTTTATAAATCTGACACGAAAAAAGTTAAACATTTCGCCTTAACATAAAAATCAACATTAGGAATGCCGGACGCACCCAATTTCGAAGCCCGAAGCCCGGCCCGATTTCGAGTCAATTTTCGAGCCGGGGTAGCTAATTTTTTTGTCGAGTCGATCTTCGAGTCGGGCCGGTAATTTTTATTTTCGGGCCGAGTCGATCCAAACCTCAAAGCCCGGCCCGGCCCAGCTCGAATGCATCTCTATTTTGAACTGTACATTTTTAATTATCTAATCACGTAACGTTGAATAGAAATAAATTAATTCATAATTATTTTTATTTAAAAAATTCGTGGCGGTCAGTGTTAGTAAAAATGTACGATTCAAGAACCATGTGTTTAATTTTGCGAATTTTGGTAAAAATCCTTTTGCATTACATTCAGTACATCAAATACTATTTACACTTATTTTTTGCAATATTTTTAAAATATCCTTTGTAATGTCCTATAAAATTTCTCATTGTCTGAACCCATTTACAAGGTTATTATTTTTTTAATATTATGTTTGTTTGTTTTTTCAGCTACGGATGCCTAATGTTCATGGCTACGCAAATAGCATCTGGAATGAAATATTTAGAAACTAAACATATCGTTCATAAAGACCTAGCTGCCAGGTACGTTTTTGTTCTCTTTATGTCTCCCAGAGGCCTGAATTAATATAATGAAAGGGCCCTAATTTACTTCATTCGTCTGGGTTACACTCTAACAAACCTCGCGTCACAAAGATATTTATTTTCATGTAGTTTGAAATTAATAATAATTTAGTAGAAACATAATTTCATTTGTTGTAGAAATTGCTTGGTTGGGCGAGGGTACGTGGTGAAAATTACAGACATTGCAATGTGTCGGCCTCAGTATAGAAAGGATTACACAGAAATTGGAGGACGGCCGCCTGCTCCCATAAGATGGCTGCCATGGGAAAGCATTTTACTCGTAAGAAACATTTTATTATATTTTATGCAATGTAAATATTAATGAGATAGCCGAATATTCGTCAAGCAATTGAAAACAATGTTAAAAAATCTGATATGGCCAGCATATGAAAATAGCAATGAGCTACAAGTAAAGTATCACTTTCGGATGATCTTTTGTAATCAAAATCTCAAATACAAAATCTAATTTGTTGTTCCAATAAATAGCAAAGTCTGCAATTCGAAATTTTGGATTATATTTTATTATGTTTTTCTCGGAAATCTGCTAAGAACTCCAAATTAAGTTACACGCCCGGTTTATCAATTATTGTCAAAATCTAATATGTTATTTCAAATTATACCTATACGAGCTTTAAATAACAAATATGAGATGTTTTCGATCATATTTTAATATATTTTTCTGTTAGTTTTCCAGTTTAGTACCACTTCCGGTTTATCATTTTTAAAAAAATCTTTTGTCGTTCCCATTAATATAAAAGTCTTAAATACCAAATTAGAAAAGTTTTGGATTACATTATATTTTTCACGAAAATCTGTTCAGAGCTTCAAGTATCACTTCCGGTTTATCAATTTTAGCCAAAATCTAGTTTGTTGTTCCCCTTGATATAGAAGTCTTAAATATTAAAATTGAAAAGATTTGGATTATATTTTAATACAGTTTTTCATTTAAAACTGTTATGAGCTTCAAATAAAGTACCACTTGCGGGTATCCAATTTTACCCAAAATCTAATCAACTGTTTATATTAATGCATAAAGCTTAAATATGGAAAATATAAATTTTTGGAAGTTTGATATGAGATCGTGGAAGAAAAAATCGTCACACACACACGCAGAGACATCATTGAAAAAATAGTACAATGTGTTGTGGGGACCCTAATTCGTACTTATTCACTGGAAGCTTACTATCGATTTTTTGGACCGAAAACATTTCCTCCCTTACCTACAGTATAGCAGAAGGTAAATATAATGGGAAATGTAATAAAAAGAGCCTAGTCATGTGTTGTGAGCCACTGAAGTTAGTCGATATAATTTTTGTAAATTGAGAAACGAAAAATTACAATATTAAACTAAAATATTATTTGAAAAAAAAATAATATTTTATCTATTTCAAAACAAATCAAAAAATCTGTTGTGGCCAGCACACGACCTTCCGTCAATTCGATGTATTTTGTACAAATCCCATACCAAAAGGACCTTGGAACAGTGTCTATATAATATCATGTAAAATCGAACACGAACACAAACTATTTTTTACAAATTCCACACCAAAAGTTCATTTGAAAAGGTTCTATAAATTCAATAAAATTTTAACATAAACATACACTAAGTAAAATGCACTTGACACTTCCTTCTTTCTGCTTCAGCTTTTCTCTTTTTTATTAGGGGTCGCTATTTTCTCTTCTCTTCCACTCATTCCTGTCCAACGCATCTTCTTCACACAGTCCTTCCTTTCTCAAGTCTTCTGCGATACAGTCCTTCCATCTTCTCTTTGGCCTTTCACTGCATGTCACTTGCGAGGAACACTATGACTTACCAATTTTTGATCCTATACTTTCCATATTTGGTTTTTCACTTGCAACAGACATCTGTCAATTAGAATTTTTTGAATGTATCAGCTGTTTCTATGATAAATAGCAAAGCTGACTAATTTTTGAAAATTTCTTTATAATGCTTTAACTCTACATCTATTGAATATGAAGGAAAATGTATAATCAAACCATATAGAGAAGAGTATTTTCTTTAATATATATAATAACAAAATGTCAAAAAATAATAATTAACTGCGTTTTTTTAAGAAAAACTGTGAAAAACTTCAAATAAGGGCACTTCAGGTGGATCAATTATAACCAAAATCTAATCAACTCTTCATACGGATGTCCAGAAGAGGAATACGAAAAAATTATAATTTTTAGAATTGTAGTATTGGAGTTATCGTCGAAGAAAAATTTGTCACACACGGACACACATACACACACACACACACACACACACACACACACACACACACACACACACACACACACACACATACATACATACATACATACATGCATACATACATACAGACATCATCTTAAAAATATTAAATTCGTATTGTAGGGACCCTAAAACGTGCTTATTCATTAAAAACTCACCACCTAATTTTTTGACAAAAGACAATATCTTCCTTACCAAAAGGTGACGGAAGGTAAAAAGGGAATTAATTTTGCCGGAGCCTGCTCAGAAATTTAAGTTTATTTTTACCTTCCGGTAAGGAAGGTATTGTCTTTGGTCAAAAAAATTTATGGTGAGTTTAATGAATAAGCACGTTTTAGGGTCCATACAATACGATTTTACTGGTTTTACGATGATGTCTGTATGTGTGTGTGTGTATGTGTGTGTGTGTGTGTGTGTGTGTGTGTGTGTGTGTGTGTGTGTGTGTGTGTGTGAGAGACAAATTTTTCTCCGACGATAACTCCAAAACTACTATTCTAAAAATTATGATTCTTTCGTATTCCTCTTCTTTACAACCATATGAAGAGCTGATTAGATTTTGGTTATAGTTAGTCAACCGGAAGTACCCTTGTTTGAAGTTCTTAATAGTTTTTCTTGAAAAAATGCAGTTAAATATCATTTTTCGACTTTTATGTGATTATTACCATCTATACGGTTTGATTATACATTTTCCTCCATATTCAATAGATATAGATTTATAGAGAGATTAAGAGAGACTAACTTTCAAAAATCAGTCAGCTTTGCCAAAATTATGGAAACAGCAGATATATTGAAAAAATTCTAATACCTACTTGGCAGATGTCAGTGTCAAAAGCACAACCAATGTGGAAAGTTTAGGAGCAGAAAGTCGTATAAGTGATAAAGTGTTCCTCGTAAGTGACATGCAGTTATAGTCTCGCCTTAAAATTTGAATTTTCAATTCCGGGAGAACGAGGAAGGCCAAAGAGAAGATGAAAGGCCTGTGTCTCAGAATACTTGAGAGAGGAATAATTGTGTGAAGAAGATGCGTTGGAAAAGAATGAGTGGAAGAGAAGAGTAAGAAATAGCGACCCCCTAATAAAATAGGGAACAACTAAAGAAGGAGGAAGTGTCAAGTGCAATTTAAATAAATGTACGTTCGTGTTTTAATTTTATTGGATATATAGAATCATTTCAAAGGAACTTTCTGTAAAGAATTTGTAAAAAAATAGTGTGTTTTTGTAACAATTTTACAGGATATATAGAATATTTTTCAAGAAACTTTTGGTATGGGATTGACGGAAGGTTTTGTGCAGGCCACAACAGAGTTTTTTCTTTTCAAATTAATGTTTTATACCGGAAGTTGTATTATACTATATGTTTTTGTACCTCATAAATAATAATTTATCTTTTCAGGACCGGTATACATGCTCAAGCAGTGTTTGGGCCTTCGCAGTTACATTATGGGAAATTCTAAGCTTCGCCTGTGAAAAGCCGTTCCAACATTTAAACAACGAACAAGTTATACAGAATGCTGAACATATGTACTACGGCGGTGAATTACAAGTATGTTAGAATTATTTATTGTAGCTTTAAAGCTTAAATTTGTGTATGGCAGTAAATATCGGCTGTCTACTTTTTTTCCGAACATAGAAAATCCAATATTCAAATTTTTATTTGGCAAGCTATTAACTAAAAAAGTGTAATGAAGAAAAAGTACAGAATGAAAAACTGCATCGATTGAGTACCAAGTTTGTTGCTCAAATATTTTTATGTATGAGTTAAGGGGCGCATTCAGCAGATTTCTTTGGTCCCTGAACACCTGACCGACCGGTCACCGAACAAGGAGGTCTCTGCTGAATGCACTTTTCACATTCACGTGGTTAAAAAAGGGTTAAAACGTCAAATAATCATAACCTTAATTTTATAATAACTTTTATGCAGTGAACTCTATACTACTATGGAACGGAAACGAACGTTGCTGGCGTGGTACTTCAAATTTGTATGCAACCCGCAGTACGAATAGATGTTTCCAAAAAAATTAAAACGTACGCAAAGTACAACCAAACTGTTCAAAGAACGATGTTTTCATAATCACTGTTCAGTGAATAATTAGTAAAAGTACCCATTCCGAAATATATTAAAACCTCTGGAAAATCATGAGCTGTGCTCTGCGCATGCGTGAAACTGGTGGAATTTGTGACATTGTGACAGTTCGCATGACCAGCCCTTTACAATGCTATACGTATACACGTTTCCATTCCATGTACGTAGAATAGAGTTCACTGCTTTTATGTTATTTGTTAAACAAATTAAAAGATTGCAATATAAGAAAATTTTAATAATTTGACAACAAGTAGTAGTTATTTCACTTTTCAATCAATTTGCATATTGATATATGCATAATATATGACAATAATTAATTTATTTTCGATGCTGTACATGTAAATTAATGTTATTTTGATTTTGTTTTACTGCACAGATAATAGATGACCTTAGATTATTTCTAAAAACAAAAGAAAACCCAGTGAATTTAAATATTGCGCGCATAAATAAGTGACCAAGTGACCAAGAACATCTGACCGTGGACCGTACTTTTTTTACGGTCAGCTGGTAGGTGACCGGTCAGTGAACGGTCTTTGGTGAACAGTGCATTCAGCAGAAAAATGGTGAACATGTTCAGCGACCACATGTCCGCTGAATGCGCCCATTGAGTTTGAAGCAAAAGAAAATACACGATTTATTTAAGCAATTATCAGAGTGCCGTAAGAAAAAAAAAACAATAATTTATGTGTTTCAGGCATATGTGACAGATTTGACATTTCTTTTTATTAGAATAATAGGAAGAGTTAATGTAGAAAAAAATAATAATCACAAATTCTAATAAGAATAAAATAAAAATAAATGTCAAATCTCTCAGGTATTAACATTGAATTTCCTATGTTCGGCAAAAAGTAGACACCCGCTATAAGGCATGTTATAGTATAGATGAAAATGAGAGTAAATGTTACTGAAAAGAAAGATTTACTATAGATATAGATGACAGAGCCGTCACTAGAGTTAATGTCACCCTTTGTCATGGTCCCAATGAGTTTTTTTTAGTATAATTATCATATCCATAATTCATATATTATGTTCGAATAAACGAAAATGAGATGAATAAACAATATTAAAATTAAAAGTATAAACGCTACATGAAAAGAACGAGTCCAGGCTTATAATATAGTTTGGCCAATTTATATTTTCCGGTAAAGGCATTAATAAATTATTATAAAATCTACCCAAATTGTGAGATATTTCTACAAAATTCTATCGGCTACTTTAAAATACAGTCTTTAAATAATAATTCAAGTACAATTTATATAACAAAGACTGTGGTCTAACTGTCGGGTAACAATTGTTAGGCTGACATTTAATTTACTTCGTTTTCATTAAAAATAACAGCTTTAATTCTACTAAGTATTATATCCACAAGCCTGTGCACATTATTTTGGTACAGTGTCCCATATGTCCCGCAAAGTATCTTTAAATTGAAGTAATAATAATAATATTTGGGCCCTTATCTCTTTCCCTGTTGTGTTATCTTTGAATAAATTTTATTCGTATGTTCAACTATTTAATTAATTTATGACTTCCATTACAAACTAACCAAGTAACAGAAACTGCCCATTTACTTGAAATTGAATCTAAGATTTATAAATTGGGCAATGCGGCTAAATTTTCCGTAGCATGAGGCAAGGTGTAAAAGAAACGTCAGAGACGTCTAGGGCTATCTAAGTATTATTCGGAATTATTTAGGTACCATAAATCATGTGAGTAATTTTACTGGTCTCTTTAACGGCGCCAAAATACTTAAATAGTACTTAAAATTATATTTATAGTTAAAAGTATGTTCTATTTGGTTTATACATTGCGCATAGCGTTCTATTCTACTTGAACTTAAGGTATATTTAAGCTAACGAAAAAACACGCGAGTTCCTGTCGCAAATAACTTCCCATTGTATTTGTACCTTTACTTCTTAGTACTCACTATATAGTCCCATTCAAATGACATTTCACCATTGATAATTCACAAACCTATGTATAGAGCGACAAAGTAAAAATTGAAAATATAATGAATACGATATTATTTATAGTTCACAAAAAAGCAGTAACTTACATTAATTCATTAATAGTTGAACATCTCTATGAAATTAAATAATTATTAATCATAGTAACAACAATGGAAACGAAAAGTAAATAATATATCAACTATATTATCTAACTTGGTCGAAATATAGGATACATCTCTCAGTGACGTCACAAGTTAATGCTCGGAACTTTATTAACAAATTTATGAATATTAATATTTTTGAGAAATATTGTATCATATATGATTGAAATAAGTTACATTATGAACAGAAAAAAATTTAACATTATTTATTTTGGAAAGACCCCATTATATGTAGGTAATGAATTGAAAGACGTAAAGTTTGCAAAAGATAATGGTTAATTCGTCCTATTAATCAAAAAACCAAAAAAGAACAATTTTAACTCCATTAATTTCTATTTCAACGAGATTGGGATCAAAGAAATGATTTCAACCGATGAAGAAAAGTTCTTTGAATATACTCAACAGTAAACCAATTTCATTTCTTATGGTCAAAATTATCATGCACAAAAAATCGCTGTTACACCACTAATTTGTACGTTAATCAATTATAATTTATAAGTAAAAATACTATAATTTCGGTGGTGTTCATGGGGATGTGTGAAATTCCGGTGTATAACCGGAGAAATATTAGTACTTATACGAGTATCTTGCACGTTTACGAATGCATAAAAAAAAATAGGAAAATTTGTACAAATGTTATTATGAACGTGGACGAGGCAAAAGAAGTGTGTTTAGACAGGAATATGTGGCAAAAAATGATTACTGCATAAATGAATAACAATTTTGTGCCAATCCACATTGTGAAAAATACTGTCAATATATAAATTTTCTTTTCTTCCAGGTATTGTTACCGAAACCAGAAATATGCCCAACGGAAGTGTACACCGTGATGTGCGAATGTTGGAAGAGGGACGAATCCTCCAGACCAACTTTCAAGCAGATGTACTTGTTCTTGACGCATATCAATAAGGATTACATTCCTTCGGACTGAAGTGATGATATTGTGTAATAGTTCTTTGTTTTTCGACCCTCATATTTGTTGACAGTTGGTTAAAAATCGCCTTATGACCACAATCAGCATCATTTATCAAATTCAGAGGTGCCTAATCCAAAAACTTTATGTGATAGTGCAGCACGAAAAGACATACATACGTAATCAACTTAGCAGCACGGCATTGTTAGGTTGTTCTCAATTTTCCCAATGGGAAACATTTTGAAAATATACAGAGGACCAGAAAAACTGAATACTAATTTAAAAATATTTCATAAGTTGTTAATGTTGGAGGCTTAAAGGAAAAAACCTTAAAACAATCCTATGCTTTGTTTATACTGCAGGCAAATATATATTTACTTTTATATGTATTTTGTAATAAATTAAGTAACGTTGTTTTTTTTTTAATATTGCAGCGCTCTAATAATTTTATTTATTTTAAAAGTATGTATACACATGCAGAATGTTTCAAAACCATATCGACAAACTTTCGGGAGTTGTATGAGCAGACGACATAAACAAATCCATGTCTGTAAATGAGCCGTTTTAGCAGTAGAGTAGGAAAAAGAAATTCCTAAAGGAAAATATTTTGATATCAAGTGCCACAGAAAAACAAATGACTGAAAGCATTTTTAATTGTTGCAAATATAAATCCTCTCGATTTTTTTCCTTCGATCCTTGAGAAGTCTTTGGCATGCGAGATGCATATACAGGCTGTGAAGCCATAAGCGTTTAACGTGGAAAAATAGTTTTTCTTTGCGCAAACATTACCAAATTATGTTATACAAAAATACTTCAAATAAATGTTAATGACTGATAAATTCCAACGACTAGTTTTTAACCAATCATGATGCAAAACACTTGAAAATTCAACCAATGGGAACAGTATTACACTGATAAAACCTTGTTACCCCGATAAAACCCCGTTACCCCGATAATTTTCCGCTACCAAGTAAATAAACAGTTGTTATGGTTTATAACTGTCTGTGTGACAATTAATGTGTCAAATTTTATTTTGCGTTGTCTTTGGAATTTATCTCACCAAATACCACACGACCTCTCAGATTTTCTCAGATAAACTTTTATTTTTAAGCACTCATTTTTTTTGCTTTTAAGCAAAATCACTCAAGCAAACTGACATTAGGTAAAACCCCTTCTCCTTCGGAGTCGGGATTTTACCATGCAGTTTGCTTTCGTGTTTGTTGCTAAGCAAAAAAAATTCGTGCAAAATAAAAATTTATCGATAAAATCAGGAGGTCTTGTGATATTACTTCTGATAGTATTTATTCAAAATTTTAGTCATCTAACTAATTACTGAATTACCATGACTAACATTTAGAAATACATTGGGTTGATTGAAAAACAATTGAATTTATTACTTTGGTCAACGCTTAATGACCCCTGTTTAAGAGTAAATATGATATTTAAATTCTGCATTAGAAATCAAAATTATCATACAAACTTAAAAATGAATTATAGTTACATTTTTTATTCTAGGCAGTCATGGATAGATGACAAAAAATAAACAAATGCGCTATTTTTAACTGCCAATTAGAACTAAAGCTAGGGTGGCGATATAGTTACTCTTATCACCACCGCCTGCTCATTGTGCAGAAGAAAAGTTGCAATAACATAATTGGGACAGTTTGAAATTGACTCTTGTTTGCACTAATCACAAGCCAGGAAATGTTGTCCCTATACCATGTTATACTGCAATCTTATATCAGACACAATAGAGTTCTAACAGACACTTACAGAATGGGGGAGTTCATGATTTTTTTATTTTTATATTATATTATAGTATTTTTAAATTTAGAAATTCCCGATTTTTTTTTTCTTGAAAATTCGGCTTCAAACCCGAGATAAATAGCGACGAATATTTTACTATGACCGTTCCCGCAATTGTGACGTCACCGACCTCACTTCCGGTGCCAGTGATATCATCGACATACAGAGCACGCATTAATAAAGACAAGTATATGTCCGTATGTCTTAATTTACTTGTTCTGTTTCTGTATAAGCGCTACTGTCAATACTGTCATACGTTATCAGAGGTTATGTTCTTGTGTTTATATGTTGTTACATTATTATTCTTTCTTGCAATATTGTTATTATACATACAGGCATGACATTTAATTCAAAGGTTATGTTTGTATTTTTGTTTGAACAAATGTCATTTATTAAGACAACAGCGCCATGTGCACAAAAGGAAGTAGCACCTTTGAATCCCGTGACGTCATTGGCGGACGATTTAAATGTATGCTACACTTTTACGTAATTAAAAAAAAAGTGTTACAATAAAATTATATTTTTTTATATTTAATAACACACTAATACGATTAGAAACAGTTATAAATAAATCTTATCTACAAATTTAATATAAGTGAACTCCCCCATTGACGTCACATGCAAAAGAGAGATAGAAGATCATAGTTCCAAACAAACCTCCCCTCGTTGTCTTACGTCCCGCTCCATGATCCTATCTGTCATTATGTTTGCATCTGTTAATCTAATTCTTTATTGAGAATTGTTCGTTGTGATTAATAAAAATGAGTTTAAAAGCAGATGTGCCTGGGGCAACTTTTTTGTTTGATAATATTGAAGATCATTCGATTATTCAAAACGATGGCTGGAGTCTAGAGGTCTACGGCTGATGACAGGTCTTTGTTTGGAAGTGGTAACCATAGCAACCTTTAGTTCTAAGTTTTTCCGCTATATGCGTTCGAACAAATTGCAACTGTGTGTCTATTGACAGTTAAAAGCAACGCATCTGTTATTTTTTTGTCAAATCCATAGCTGCCTAGACTAAAAGCTCATAAAAATTGTAACAATAATTTGGCAATGTGTGCGAAAAGAAAAACTGATTTCCTATGTTAAACGCCTATGACTCACTTTTCGATTTACACCCTGTAAATGGTATGGTAAAGATGATGTAGGAAGAGTCATGACCGCCTTGCGCACGTATAAGCCGCTCCGGGAATCTTCCGCAAGATCCGTGAATCCATAAACCGAAGATACAATCTATTTATTGAAGCGGTAGTCATTCTTAATCTACTACTGTAAATTCATATAGATTACTTACCAATCTTACGATCTCGTGGCTATGTATGATCGCAAATCGGGGAACCCGAGTTCGGTCCCGACCAACGCCAAAATTATTTCGAATTTTAAAAATGACCCCTCCATGACTCCATGCCAACAATGAGTGCCCGTGTGGTGACAGCTGGTAAACGCCCGCACGTGTGAATACATATGTCATCTCATCATTATCGATGTATCTGCGTATAAAACAGATTGGCACACCCAGAAATGGGTAGTGATAATATATTTATTTTACCACACAAATAATAAAAGAATCTCAAAAATATATTTCTTCAGAAATTATTTTTATTGCTTTATAGCTAAAACTGCTCATTTGCGGATGTTGGTTTATTAACAGTTTATTTTGATGTCCTCTACAAATCCTGAACGTTTGTCTATGTTTTCGAATCAGGCTGTATATAATTTTAAAATTTTGATTTACAAAAGAATTTGTGTCGTAAGCAGTAGTCAATTTATGTAGATACATAACGATACTAATTTTAATTTTTTGTTTGTAAAATTGAACTATTGTTCAAAAATTGTGATGCGGCAATTTTATACAATTTTCACGTAGATTAAGTAATCGTTCACAATAAAAAAATTATGGTAGCGGCAGAATTACCGGGCAGTGATAGTGGCTTGAGTAAAGGATTGCAAAAACGACATCGTTCACATCAAAAAATTAAGAAAAATAGTAGTATCGTAGTAGCAGCGATAGAAGTTTGCAAACTCCAAACATCTACGTTGCCACTACCATTACCGCTTTTATTTTATTTTTTTAAGTTTTGACGTTCATCTGGTAAAATAAATAACAGTAACAGCAAAAAATATTATTTTGTGGTGCGCATCAGATGTCGCGCTGTATAAAATAAAAAAATTAAAATTGCATATAATAAAATTTGCACAATTAAAACTAAAAACATAACCTACCATTTTTGCTCATTTCAAAGGCAATTTGTGCCCACGCATTATCTTTTTCTACATTATTTTTAAATGTGTTTGTGGATAAGAGTAATTATACATTCCTAGAACTATAATTTCAATAATTTTTATGCCACTTAATTCTACCACTGCGGCAAATTTTTTATTCTGAACGGGCCTTTAATGTATTTCTGGTAATTTTTAAACTCAAAAATTATACTACACTTAGGAAAATATCTTGAAAAGAAAAAAATAATAATAATAATAAAATGTTGGGAGAATATTATTTAAATCAAGGAATAATTTTTTTTGAATTCGACGTAAATGATACTTATTTTTATTTAAGACTTACAAAATTAATGGTGAAATATTTATAAAATATGTTGAGTTTTTGATGGTCTACCTAATACAGGCAACCTTACTCAAGTTTTTAGACTTTGCCTACAAATAATATTTGTACAAGTTTATAAATAAATTAAAATAGAGACTTCTAATAGAGTAATTGCTATTATTGTTGATAAGATAGGACAAGAATGGAATGTTTTGGTGAGTTGAGAACGACTTCTATTTGATGTTCTTTGTTCAATCACACACACGATGACTATGTACATTCCAGCTTTATTGTAATATCTCTGTACAATATGTAATTAAGATAACATTTATTTTTCTCTAAGATATACTACTCTCTTATAAAGTGCTTCCAAACCAGCTTCCTTCTTCTGGTTGCTTGTATATACACACACGGCAAAAATTTTAGGGATATGTAATAAAGCAATTAGTATCAACCTATCTCATCCGAGTCCCTGATTTTTGCTCTATGTACATTCTACAAGGCAAGCTCAATTAACTTGAACCCAACGCAAAAAATATTGGCTGGTAAAACAAGCCTTATTTTATCAAAACGCTGTTTTAATAAATGTGAAATTTCATTATTTAATAATAATAAATGTCAAGTTTATCAAAATATGATTTTAAAGCAGGTCATAGTTCGCATTTTTTAAAAAATCGTTTTTTAAACATAAGGATGAAGTTAAATATTTAAATTTGAATTTGACATTTTTTAAACACAACAAGGCTTATGCTACAGCCAATATATATTGCAGTTAATACATCAGTTTTGTACAACTAATAACAATTGCTATAATTGCATAAAATATAGTACATATTTAATGTTTGCGTTTAGGTGAATGTAAAATGAACTTGCCCTTAACTTAAGGTTGCTCACAAGAGACACTTTGTGTAACGTTTGTGTTTAGTTAAGCACGACTGTTTGCTGCTGTCTAAGTTGTTTGAAGAATTGATGTGACAATCAACAGATCTGCTAACGAATAATACCGATTTCATATTTACAATATCACAGCACTGAACGTTACGACCCCTCCCATAATTTAGAAAACGTTCTTTAATATCCATAAACGCAGCAGCAAAATATGTTTGCTAATTTCTTAAATAAATGTAAAAATGTACATTATATAAATAAAATGGACCAAAAATTTATGAAAAATGTACCAATTAATAAAGATTTCTACAAATTGAACCTTTTCTTATCCATTACTCATAACGAAAACAGTTAAATCGCAAATGTTAATAATTAATAATTGGCAACAAATAAAATTTCTATGACCACAAAGCTGATTACTTCTTACACTGGACAAGCGCGTAAAGCACATTCACCACAAACTGGTGGAAATAAATAACTTTTTCTATAAGAAAGTGTGGCCCTAGAAAATATATATACACAATCTCACATTAATCACAATTCATAAATTGTAGGGGCTTACGTTGAAATCCGATAAAAAATTTGGCAATCTTGATTAATTTCATATAACAATTTTTTCCAAAATAAATATATGTTAAACTTTGTTATTGTGTCAATTTCGATGCACATATGTACAGTAATAATCTACTAAGGATTCAATAAAAGCAGTTAGGCACATTTAAAAGTACATGCAAACACCTTTCCGATTTTGCTGAACAAAATCCAATCGATATTTAACGCTTCACTTAAGGTACCTTTAGCAACAAGCTTGTTTAGATTAAATGACCAACCTTAAGTACATTACGAGGTTATACATATACAAAAATTATATATAACTCCTGATTCAAGAGTTTTTGAATATATTACTTTAAAAATCTGTTAAAAACGTCACCAGTACCTATAATCCTTTCGGAGAGCAATGTTACGGTCACTAAATTTCATGGTTTTCCAGTAATAAATAAGTTGTAAACATTTTAGCAACCGTAAATGACTAAATTTCAGTCTTAAGGTCCGCACCAACCCTCAACAGTAATTAATTGTTATTGGGCGACTGACAAAGCGACTGTAGAACATCATCATACTCAGGTATATTCGATTCAAATGTCTCCAGTTGCTGCGCCAGGTCTTGAACCTGCTCTGCCAATGTCGGGAGGTCGGAGAATGTCTGCAACGGTGGTGCACTCTGCCACTCTCGGTAGAATTTCCCAAGTTCGCTTTTTGCGTTAGTTTCAGCGAACGGTGTTTTCTGTAAACAAAACTATCATTAATAATAAATTATTTATGATATGGAACACAATTATGTAATCGCAAATGGAAAAATAAAATGAAACAAACAAGTTTCGAAATACCGATAACCTACTAAATGAAAAAATCCTTGCCCAAGCAAAATTTGCGGAAGAGAAAATGGGTTAATAAGTGTTAAGAAGCTGAATAAGCACTACACTATTCAAAAATTAATCAAAAGAAGAAAAAAAGTTTTATTATAAACTAATGTATTATTTCTATGTAACTACAATGGTAATTTGTGCCCGTTACATGTTTTACCTCAAAAAAACCGTATCTCCAGGGAAAGAAATCATTTGTCATTTTAATAATTAAAACATATAGTTGTTGTAGTGTCTAGAAATATACATGAATAACGTATGGTCGGTTCCTCATGTTCCATAATTTTGTCCATCATAATTCTTCTTAGTAGAATCTCATCAAGCCGAATATCAAAAAATCTGTTCTGGCCAGCACAATAACTTCCGCCAAAATTCCATTAAAATTATTTTCGCATTACACTTATTATTTTTAGCAAAATAAAATTATATCAACTACATAAGATTTTGTCAGTGTCATGTTACCATAACCCGTACCGTTCATATTGTCTAGATTTAGTTCACTTTTTGATGTGAAACGTCTATTGGCGAGCCTACACAGGGGTAAGAACGACTTCTATGACACAGCCTTACGTTGTTCGGCCAGTCTCGTGACTCCAGCTCGACTCGCAGAATGTCGTTCTTTTTGAGCTCGATCTACATAATTTCAACAGTGCAACAACACAACACACAATATTTGGCAGAATATTTTTGTAGATACGACTGAGCGGTATAAATTTGTTTCACATCTACCAAGCGTCCCGCGACGGCTCATGAAAAAACAGTTTCAAGATTTGTATATTTATGATGGACAATAAAAATAATTGTTCTGTCAGTAACTTTTTAAAGTATCACGTGAATTATTGATTCATTATTTTAAATGAAAATATCAGAGCAGCATTTCTGTTTTACATGGTAGACTATATTTTAATTTAATGTTCTAATAAACGTATCCTCAATTGTGAGGTAATATCAGATCCCATAGTGGAAAATTATTTCAGCTATCGTGATGGAGCTCAGTTGGTAGTGAGTTACCCCGGCCAGATAGTGGTCCTGGGTTCAAATCCCGGTGGCTGACATGATTTTCACAAACAACTCAAAAAAAACTAAATCTGTATTTCAACCATTAATTGAGAGATAATTTGGATTTTATCTTAAAATTTGTGAAATGAAAAGTTATTTGCTATACCATTAGTGCTCATTTCTATTTAAAAGATTTTTCTTGATTTAGTTTAGATGTTACTTGAATAATTCATATTTTTCGAGAGATCAATAAGAGTAAATAAAATCTCTATAGAAGACAAATAAGTGGTCAGATCGTAATGTACAAACACTAATCAGTAGAATCTAGGAAAACCTAAATGTTACTGTGCATATTTTGGATAAAGTTTGTTTTATAGCACATCTCATTATAATGACATATTGCAACCTTGATAACTATTACTACAAACAGTAAACATATCAAGGCAGTCACGTAAGTAGGATGTATGTAGGATAGTATCAAACAAGAATTTTGAGAGAAGACAATTTAGTCACATCCAAATCTCTATTTTCTCTGATAGAATAATAGAAAGTTGAAAGTAAATTTCTCTTAGAAACAAGTTAGAAGCACTATATCTACCAAATTTGAATAATAACAAAAATATGTAAAATTTATGGTCCAAAATATATCATCATTGTCAAAATCTGCATTACACTGTGACACCTAGCATTAAGAAAAACCAGTGACGATATATTTATTTATTTTCAATGCTAATATTTTAAGCATCCCACTACACAACTTCCTTGTTTAATTTTTGAAAAGTGCGTCCCGCATCCAATGCGTAAGTAGCAAACTGAAACAAGCTGGTTATTCTACAAATGTTTACCAAGTCTACCATAATGAAGTCGTCGTTCGTGGACCGCATCGTAATCTGGGTTGTGATCTCCGTGGAATCTGTTTCGGAGCCTCCGTTGAGTTGCGGAGATGAATCCGAGTTGCCGTTTTTGTCTGGCTGCTCGAGATTGTCTCCCTTGTTAGGTTGCTGGCTTGCACACTCACTGCAAGGAGCTGGTGCAGGTGTTGGTGATGGTATGCGGTCACACAGAAGTTTACTAAATGGTACGTTGGGGAGGATGATGGGTGTTTCTTCGATTGGTTTTGTTTTCGTACTAGCGAAGGCGCCTACCTTCATTGTGTCGCTTAGGGATGCGTTGTTTTCTTCACTAGAAAAATTAAATAGATGTTTAAAAAAATAGTACATTTGGCATTAATTATTTAATAAATTTGTATGAATTGATGAGTTATTAATGTCTAAAGGGATGATTTAGATGTTATATCATAATATAGGCTGGCACAGACCTATCAAGGAAACTTACATTCAACTACTAACATTTTTTTTACCTCATATCTCTATCCAAACACACTCACGCCTAGTCAACATTCGTAATCGCATACATGCGAATCGTTCCATTCCGAAAGATGAAAATTATAATTAGGAACATGAAATACGAATAAGGATGAAACATAAAATATTAGACCCGTATTTTGTATTTTTAACAAAACGTTTCTAATATGGCAGAAAAAAATTAAAATTTCAATAAATGAGACCCGAGAAAATGGACGGCGCGCGGGTCATCATCATGAAGCTTGAAAACCCCTCTTATGGGTTCGAATTCGAGGTATGTCAATTATTTATCATGGAAAAGTGACCTCCATGGTTCAGTCTCCACGTTCAGTATAAGAAGTGTTTAAAAATTACTAAAACCTGCGCAAAGCAAGTGCAAATTAGAAGCAAGTATATGTAATATGTACGGATGTCTAGTACGCAGATGTATGTGTTAAACATATCGAAGCAGAGAAAGTTAGTTATTATAAAGACTAAAAGAGTTTGCACGAATGCTATTACGAATGCGGACGAGGAAGTGATGTATTAAGATAGGAATATTTGAAAAATAAATATTTTCTTGATTCTTACTTTTGTTTGTACCGCATGTGCCTTGGACTGAAGTCGGAGTGAAAATGATCGCTCTTCAACATAATAGAATTATTTCTACCAGTTTGGGTAGGAGATATGGTCATTTTTGTTCTATATGAAACAGAAAGCTGTAGAGTTCCAACTGGTGTACAAAGCTGCCCTACTCTAGTTTGCTTGTATCCTTCTCCTAAGCAATGAACCTGGGGATCCCCCATGTATATTCGATAACATATGACGTAGGATTCTGGACCTTGCCGCCTGGACAGCTTGTAGGCGGGCGTGACCCTCGTTACAGACACCAAGGACTTAAGAAGAGTACCCATCCGGTTGTACACTGTATACGTGACTCTGATAGAGGGATCACACTGCTCAGGAAGCACACCCAAACACCACGTTTCCAGCACCATGTGGTCACCTTCTACAGTACGTAATGAGATTTCCACACAAATTGGTAACCGTGGTGTTCCGATATCCCCGCATAAGACTTTCTTCGTCTCGGCAAGAACTTCTGGAAGATCTTGTACTGCCAGGTTAAACTGTAATAACCAAAATGATGAAAATTTGTTGTTAATAACTAAATTGTATACATGCCTCGCAGTCAGAGCATTCATATTCACATACCCAGTCTTTCCCAGTTGTATGGGGTTTGCATTGTGTTTGAACCTTTTCACCTAATCTTGATTGTACGATGATTTGTGCAGCTTTCAAGGCGAAAAATTTAGTAAATTTATCCAAGTCCTTTTTGTCTTGAACACTTAATTTAAAAGCCATAGTTTCACAACACATTAAAAACAACGTTTATTCAACATATGAGATAGAGTTTGACAGATTTCACTGAATTAACGGAAAACGGTTGTAACAACTCGGTTCTACACATAAACACATCACATTCTAACTTTAAATACATGTATTTAAAGCTTTATAATAAAACCAATACAGAATATAGGAAAAAATCCACATTCCAGCCATGTCAAGCACAAACGTCACTTCACCTTGTGAGCACAACGCTGGCGAGACGAGAGATGGTTTGTTTCAACTTCACTTACTTTAAAATTAGTAGTGTGAAATAATTTGCAGGGTTTTTATCAACACTATTCAACAGAACAAAAATAAAATTACATGCATATTACATAACGTGAATTACGGCAGAATACTGTCACATGTTTACAACGAATTTTATTTTGGAGAAAAAGTAAATAAAAAGAAATTTCTTGGCGCCATTAATCGACCGACAAATCTTGAAGCGCCACGCCAGTTGTCAAAATTCCAATGTCAAATGTCTATTCTCACGATATTATTAGACCAGGAAGTAAATTTAATGTATATAATAAAAATAAATTATTGCTTAATAAAAATTCTTCAAATGACTTGCAATATTTTTATAATCAATTTTCTTTGCAAAAATTAGGTCCTTGTATAATTTCTTCTAATTTCTTAAATAAGAGATAAACAATAATAACATTAGATAACGAAAATCTTATTAAAAATAATAATTAAAATTAATTCTAATTTATGAAAGTTCTAAAACTTACATAAAGGTGGCGGTATGCTTCCACGCCATATCCGACAATCTGCCATCGCTGCCATTTTGTTTTCAAGCTGAGAAGTATTGTAAGCGTCCACACAGAAGAATATTTATTTCAGTGAATCTTGAATATATTTTAAGTTGTCTCTTCATTAATATTGCATATCAACGCATAAAACTCCAAACTTCATAATAACATAATTTATTTGGAGGTAAGTTTCCGATAAAACTACATTTTGTTCTTCGATTATGATGAGGGAAGCATATTAGGTCTATTGTCTGTAGAATTTTAGACTTTGCAATTTTTTGTGTTTATTTAAATAAGTTTAAATTAAATATTAAGAAAGTTCACGTAACAACACACGTATTTTTAAAACATTACCATAAATAATTATTAAAACCATAAAAGTCACGTGTGACAGTGATCAACTGAAATAAAATAATAACGCGCAATAACCTAAATAGGAGTATGTTTTGTTTAAATTTATATATCTTATTGTCTTATGAGAAGTTCATCTACGTTATGAGGTCGTACAACTCACGTAGGTGAAAAAACAGGGAAGACAGGACTGCTGGTCTACAGTCTCTACAGATCTGCCAACTTTCACATTCATTACAGATTTCACAAGGAATTGCTATATAGGAGGAGATATGTATATTTCCTTATTATTGCTTTGATTTCTATATTTGTAAGGATTAATTTACTTTATTATTTTACTGATTGTTTTCTTACGATCATGAGAGGAAAACATCAATAGATATCTGTTGATAATAACATTTTTGATAAAGAACATGCCATTTTATTTGTATAGGAACAGATATTTCATTTAAGCCTTATTTTTATTAGTGCAGGCAGGCTTAAGTTTATAGATCATTTAAGCCAACTGTGGAATGTGTTAACCACGCCCTTATAGCAAATTACGAAACGATAGACATTTTTACCGCGAATTTTAAAAATATTCTTAACAAAAGTGCGAAAACTACATGGCTTGTAGACATAGGCATTTGTAAAATTTATCATTATTTATGTTATTAAAAATTGAAATTTTCATCAAGGAACTTGTATTGTGTTGGCTTAGATGACCTATATATCCATTTATTCATACATCATACCCACACCGAATCATCCTATAACTATTTGAAAATGAACAAATTGTTAATAATTGTAGCATCCGAGTGTAAGTGCTTACTAAATTAACATTTTTACATTTTAAGGCAGGATGCTAGCATTTAAACACAGTGCCTGTTGAAAAATTTATTTAAAAATCTTCTGTACATTTCAAGAAGTCACTTATCGGAGTCTGAGACTTCATCCGTGCAGCAACCTTTGATTACCTTTCTAATCAAAGTAGCATCGAAAAAATCGTGTAACAAAACTATACATTTTAAGGCAAAGTAGTGGACAACTTATAACTGCTGAGTATGAAACATTTTTACGATTTTCTAAAGCAGAGTACTTACTATTGTTGAAATATGTTTGTCCACTACGTCGATAAAAATAAACAATTTTGCCAATTGCCTTATCAGCATTTGTGTCTCCTCCACGACCTTTGCGACTCCCTGGACATCCATCGACATCATCGTCTGAGGATCGTCGCAGCTCCTGGTCAAGGTTGAGTTTGTTGGTATTTCGGAACTGGAACAGGTGTTATCGATTAACTTTTTAGTGTCTGTGAAAGTTGACACAATTAGGACGAAGTTCTTGAAAGATTTTGTCATTAATCACGTTATCAAGTATATAGGGAATATTGGCATTCAGATTTTAATAGAAAATGATAAATGAATAGGGAATAGACCTTTTGAACGTTTTCTTAGAATGTTATTAATGATATACTGCGAAGATAATTTTTTTAATTAATATTGCTGGCATTGTTATAACAATAACTTAACTCGAACTACATATTTAACCCAAAAAAATAATTCCATATACTATAACTGATACCATATTTTAAATAATACATATATCGCTAGTTAATGTATAAGTATTACAGTTTTTTTTATTATTATTTAATTTTGTTGTTTATAATCTGAGTGAAAGAATATTTTATTATTAGATTTCAATTTGTATTAAATACTTTTATTTATATTATGTGCAACACTCAGTATGAGTGTATAACACAATTAATTCTGCTGCATATTCATTTCAGTCGGTCTGTGAGTTGTGGATTTAATAATCGAAATTCATTTGTCGCCAAATCCAAGTTTTATCTTGTTCTAATATTTGTTTATATGTTATGTTGCGCTCTGCATATTAACATAATTATATACATAAACACAACAGATACATATTTTAATGTATTTTAATTTTTTATAAACAATTTTTCCAAAATTTACAGTGAACAACTTTTTTAAATTTTAAAAGGTTCAATGGTATATGACACTTCTATCTCCATAGAGTCATTTTAGATTTGTACAACTTACGTTTACATCATAGTTGGTTTTTTTTTTTTTACTTACTACACAACTCCTGAGATGCACTTTCTACTGTAGTTTTCAGTGCTCATGGGATAATAATAAAATGGTAAATAGTTTCTAATCAAACGGAATCTGTACAAATAAATTCCTACATCTAAGAAAAAGGGTAAAGAATATATTTTTTATTTATATTTAAGAAGACTATTTTTTAAAGTTATTTTGTTTTATAATAATTTTTATTTCCGCGTAATTGAATTAGTGAAATGTCTATTTTATTTTTAAAAATGTTATTAATGTACATAAATACGAATTTTATAAACATAGAGTCGTTCGTCTCGTAACACCCACTATACATTTTGTGAAATAGGACATGCATTTTGGGTGTAAATGTTCACCATATTATATATTTATAGTTAACAGGGTGTACCTTCATTAATAAACAGGCCAAATTTTATAGTAGTCACGATATGTTTTATAAATAGGACATGCGATATGGTCGTTGTGTGGATATCATTGTAAATACAGCACATATCTGTATGGAATACAAAAGCGTATTTTACAAAACTAGTGTTTGCTTAAAAAATATAGTAGTAACATTTTTTTATGTTTTGAGTAATAAGATCGGTCATCTTTAATGAAAACGGTCTGGAACGCTCAACCTTTCAAATCATCATTAGTAAAGATTATATCTTTATTACTTTTCATTTTATCATATAATATATTCAATTTTCAGCAAGGGGCTTTGAAAAAACTACTATATATTTAAATTTTATTGTTTAATATCAAAATCTTAATTTATACTTTTATTTAAAATATTGGAGAAAAAAGTCCGGAACGCGTTTCGACTTTCGCAAAACAATGGAAAATGATCCGGACCGTTTCGGTCCCACTACATCACTGCTGTGATTCCACTTTTTAATCTATATAATTCTATGGAACAGACTTATGTGGAGTTTGTATAGAAAGCCTAGGTAACGACATATTTACTTATTACTATCTTACTTGCATATATTTATTTAAATTATCATGTTTCCATTATGCACTACTGATTTCTGCTACACTAATTATTAGTATCTCATGTTCTGCATTCCATGCAAGTGTTTTAAACCCTTCGGCGCCACATAGACATACACGTAGCTGTATGATCTGCTGCATTAGCATAATTAGCATATCTCGATCGCTGCACAGCTTGCTTTCAACTTCTCCGAACATCTCCAGAGTGCACGGTGGTCTATCTTCTACGAAGGATGCGCAAAAACCTAATGACTTACAGGAAAGAAACAAAAATTATTTACTCGTTTCGTGGAGAAATTATATTTTTTGTTGTGAAATTTGTCGGAGTTAACTAAATTGTTACATTATTTTTTATTGGTAAGTAGGATTCCTAAAGCGTGATTTACAGCTACACAATATATTGAACAAAATTTAGTATATATTTAATATATACCTAAATTTACCAAAAATTTACAATTTTTTTTATATTACTTTACATTATACATATAATTATGGATTTTGTCTCAGCGTAGCCCTGGTTTAAATAATTTAATTTAAATCACATTTTAAATCAGACGATTTTTTTTTTAATAAAATTTTAAAAACAAACATTTTACTCTGAAAATATTATTTTTATTTAAATTATCACATATACTATAAATTTAGTTATAATTTTTATTAGCTTTTATTAATTTAAACTTATACAGGTTCATGGAGTTTTACGGTAGTTTTCTGAAGCATTTCTATTTTATATTCGGTTTATTTTTTTAATTTAAACGATTTCTAATTTACAAATATTGCCAAAAAAGAGATTTTATTGAAAATTAAAGGACATAATTCGTTAAAAATACATCCATAAAATTAGAAATAAACTAATCATGCAATTGAAAATTTAGTATTTGTTACATTTTTTGAATATAAATTCATAAATTCTTTTGTGATTTTTACTGTATCTTGTTCAATATTTTGTGCACTGTAGTAATGCTATAAATTATTAAAATTGGTTCTTCTAAATGACGTATTTCAGATACAGAAAGGATTACAAATTAATTGCAAGAACGATGATTTTAATTTTAATGAATTATTTTTAATTACATCGTTTAGCAGAATAGCACCTACACAGACAGTATCTAAACATCATCATTATTTATAGATTCAATTCTCTTTTTAATATTCAGCAGGTCTGAAGAATTTCAATTTACATAATCTTTTGGCTTACTTTCCTTGTATATTCCTTTCATAAACACACAAAGAAGTTGTTTGTAAGGCAAAATATTGTACTCTATTCCGGAACTGATACATCTGGATCTAGGATCAAGGAGGCTATTGGATCGCCGGCAAAAGTAAGATACATTATCCTTTCCTGACCTGTCCTTTGCCCTGGATAAGAATAAGAAATAGACGGAAATCGTTAAGTAGAAAACCAAGTTTAATTATTTAATAATATATACTGCTCTGTAGATATTTACTGTCGGTCATTTAAATTATTATTATATAATAGTTCAGCAGAAACCAAAAGATCTAAGTGCTATTTTTAACTTTTATTTGTACAAATTAATGACAATCATTTTTGTCAATATTTTTTCCACATTTTGTTTAAATACATGTTAAACCCTCCCAATGCTTTGACATTTGAGTAAAAATATTTTATTACTTGTACTATTTATACCAAGAGTACTTCGTTTACATCAGGGGTCACCAACCTTTTTGAGAAGTAGACCACATACGATATTTTAAAATATATGGCGGGCCGGATTATAATTTATATTGGAAATCCTATTAGATTATAAAAGTACGCAAACTTAAATTATACTTATTTTTCTTGTGCATAATACGTATATGTAGTACTTACTAATTTAAAATATGTAATAGTTTGGAAATACGATATATCAATTATTCAATTAGTCCGTTATTTGCTTTCGATTTCTTGATGTTACTAATTCATCTTTGAAAACGTCTGTTTTTTAGTGTATGGACTACCAATAATTGATATAATATTTCTGGTAAAATTTTTAATTTTCGAGTAGTCAGAATAATTCAATAATGCATAAATTTAAAACAAATTTAATTTTAAATAGTAACTTCAACACATAATTAATAATAATTAAGGAGTTTTACTTGTAAATTCACTTCAACATCTTTGATGACAATCTCAAAAGGGTGTTGAAAAAAAAATATATTTGTGAATTATTTTTAAAATCATTAAAATCTTCCTGGAATATTTTGAATTTGGTTCTCAATAAAAGAATATAACTCGAAAAAGTTTTCGACAAATTATCACAGCATGAAAAATGACAAATTCTTTTGAACGCGTTGAATTATAAATAATTGCAGTTCTGTTTCATTTGAATGTATAAATATGATATGGCTCAATGGTTAGAACAATGCCTCTTAGTCAAGAGTGCGCTCGGGGTTCTGGGTTCGAATCCCACTAAGGCATGGATGTTTGTGTATGTGCAACTACTCAGTAATTGGGATTTAATCCAGTTGGGTTAAAAATTACCGCGGGCCTTAGGTTGGGAACCCCTGATTTACATAAAACTAGTTTAATTTTAGCTTCAAACATCAACCACGCCTGTAACTTTATGGCATATAGTATGTATGGTATATGCTATATACGATTTTTAAAGTGATTAATGGGCTTGGTAAATAGAACTTTTTCACTTAAATATCTTGTACTGGATACCTAATGAAAGAATGTCAATACTTTAATCTCAAATTTTCTAACCAGTTTTAACCCTCCCGTGACTACCGGGCTGAGTAACTCTGTTCCCCCTGACGCAATTTTTTTGTAATTATTTCTAGGGTTTCTAAGGTTTTTTCTCAGTATTGATATTAATTCCGGTTATTTGTATTGTTTTTAAATAAAAAAAACTTATTAACAATGTTTTCTTGCAATTATTTTAACCGTAACTTAAAAATCGAGCAAAGTACCAAAAATTTATAAAAAAAAAAAGCTGGGTAACTGAGTTACCCCGATGGCGTGTATTTCTATAGCACGGTCACAGGAGGGTACAAAAGAGTTATAATAAATAATGTGCCCTATCTGGAATATGTTTCGAGTGAGTATGTTTTGGTCTTTAATTTGAAAACTCAAACAAAATTAGAAAATTTGTTAGGTATATTTGATTCATCATATAAAGAACATTCTTATTTTGTAAATTTTTCAATTTTTTTTGTCATACGAGGCTCGTCCAGAAAATAAGTACTAATTTTTTAAAAATAAAAAAATTAATACATTTACAAAAAAAATACAGAATTATAGAGGTTATTGTCCACACTATTTTCCCACGTTATCCCCTACCCGATCGATGCACTTTGTGAGTTGAGGGACAAGCTTTTTGATACTGCGTTGAAAAAGTCTCCCGCCAACTTTCTGGCTAACTCAATAATAAATGTTCACCAAATGTATAAAACTAAATTTACGCCAAAATGAATATTTACATATTGTAAATATTTTGTCAAAACTATTATAACATACGTAACATAATTATGATTACATTTTCCCAATTTAAAAATATGTAATAATTTTTTAAATATTATTTTGTTTATAAATGATAATAAGACTCCCAAGACCAAAAACGCTCAATAATCAAAACGCAAGGCCACAATGCATTTGCGGATTAATTTGTAATGAACAAAGTCCGAAATCGCATAATATTTGTATTAAATTATGTGTATTAAGATATATTTAGAAAGCTTAACAACATTACATACTGACCTCCGCGAGTTTTGTGCGTTAGGTTAGGTTATATTATGGTTTGGTTAAGAAAATAAATAAATTTCGATCATACAAAGTTAGATAAAGCCACGACGCGTTGTATGTATGCATATTTTCATTGTTAAACACAAGCCTTTTTATACCATATTTTTGGAAATTGGTATTAATTAAATTCACATTGACCGTAAAACTTATTAAATAATATAGACTAAACGTAAATATTATAAACAAACTAGAGATATAATTGATTAAGAAAACCGTTTAAAATACGTAATCATTTAAGAGAGTCATTTCTTTTTTTTTTCTATAAAATTGAGAAAATTTTCCAATAAAATCCTAAAAAAATGTTTCAATTAATTTTACCTCCACTAATATTCAATAACCAATCAAGGAGTGTTGTGATAAATACGAAAAATTTATAAAATATTCTTATACAGGGTGTATCAGAGCTCGTGTAACAAAAAAGAATAGCGTATTCCTGAACTCATTTTGAGCAAAAAATATTATATGAAGGTATGTATGTCCGGAAACTTTTCGTTACAGTTACAGGCCTTTAAAAGTGCACTTCATCAAGCTCATTTTATTAATAACTCTGATACTAGTTGCACTAAAATTTTGAAACTTCGTATGAGAGTAATCTCAACCAAAGGTGTCTCATATGGGGGAATCATGAAGATTTTTTATCGTTATTTGTTGACCTATTAACATTTTTTTTATTTTTACTTATAAAATAATACATACAATACAAAAATATACAAAAAGTACTCTTGTTAAAACTTGATAAACGCAGTAGTTTCAAAATTTTAGTGCAACTAGTATCAGAGTTATTAATAAAAATGCGTTTACACTTTTAAAGGCCTGTAACTCTATAACGAAAAGTTTCCAGACATCTTCATATAACATTTTCTGCTCAAGAGCTCAAAAATACGCTATGCTTTTTTGTTACGCGAGCTCTGATACAGCCTGTATGATATATAATATATTTAATTATTTTCAAATTAAAGACCAAAATATAAACCTTTAGGTCATCTTCAATAGTTTGTTGCTTCGGTATTTATTAAAAATTTAAACAAGTAAAAAAGAATATGTGGTTTAAGTAATAATTCTTTCATTGTCACCAGTATATTTTTTTGGCACTTAGATCCCTCATAAATGAAATGTTCATTTATTATGCTGTACCTATAAATATTATGAAAACAACATACTCTATTATTAACCCTTTTGCTGCAACACTCGTATTTATTCATATATGCATGTATAGAGTGTTATCGAACTTCAGGTAAAAACTTTAAGTTAAATCAACATAGGTTGATCTTAACCTGTTTCCAAAAAAGAGGCCATTTTGTATTAGAATCGAAGAAAAACTGACGAAGATAGTGATCGAACAAAATTTTATTTTTGCCAGACTAAAAAAGCTATAAAAATACAATAAACTTTTATATGAATAATTTTTCTCAGTTTCTAGTTACGAAGTTATTTGGAAATTAATATTGGCCAAGGTCCCATGTTTATTAAGCTTTTTTTTACTCATTTTGGTCAGTACTGTACGCCCTTAAAGTTTTTACCCGAAGTTCGATAGCACTGTATATGTATGAATGCTACAAGCTTGCCCGCACTCTGAACTAAAAATACATTACGTAAATATAGCGATTTATAACTTGTTTAATGTGAAGCTCAGTATATTACAGCATGACTAAACAAAGGAGTGCTTGAAACAAGTCGGTGTATTTTATTCCGTTCCTGAATATTATATTCCTTATAAGTTAAATTTTTTGCAACGCCAGGGTCAATATAATTGTTACATAATAAAAAAAGCCAGTAACATTTTTTTTTATAAATTATTTGCATCAGAATATTATGTAATGTATTAGGCCCGATTTTTTTATTTCTGGTTAAATTGTCTGTTAACTGAACTGTTATTTATAACGACATTATAACATCGATATAATAGCGAAGTTGTAAAAATTACACATGCGTCAATTAACATTACAACCAAAAATGAAAATACCAGGCCTTAGAAAATGAAATGCATTTATAAAATAAATAAATGTCATATGAAATATGATTATTTATAATAAGGTAAATATATTTGATATAGCAATAGTAAACAATTAAAATATTAGGAAGTTGAATAATATATTTTTACTGAGTATCCTCTATAATTATAATAGAACTCGAAGTATCTTCGAAAATAATTAAATAAATTACCGCAAACGGAACGTTCAAAAAATTTTTTTTAGTAATTTTAATTATTACAGTGGCGATAGGCAATAAATCGCAAAACTCAGCGACAATTATCACCGCGTTTTGCGGTAAAACACAGCAGAATTAGCGCCGCATTTCCGGTAAAACGCAGCATTGCGGAACGAGCAAACCTAACCTACATTACAGTTTTTTATTTGTATATACGTATTGTATTTCAAAACTTTATACATACCTACAGAATACCTTACGCCGTTTATTCGTTCTAAAATTTACGAGGTGTTGAAAAACGATGTAACTTGAAAAAAACCCCTGTTCTGTATGATTTAAAACCACCTGATATTTTTCTATTTTTTTCCTTAGCAAAAACCGACGTAAAGACAAAATATGGGTATAGTAACTTATATTCGCATTTTCTCAATAAAACTTTTCAATTATTACATTTTTCCATAATCCGAGATTTTCGAAAATGGAAGTTTTCATATAATTTGATTAATTAAGACTACTGTACTTACAAATTTCTAATAATGTTATTGGGAAAAATTTAATAATTTATAATAGTGTTTGGGAAATTAAATTTAAACTAATTATAAAAAATATATAAATTAATTTGCGAATTATACAAGTAAAAGTAAACCCATCTAGCTAATTTAAGTTGTTTGAGTCATAGATCACAAATGAGTCCACATATTTATTGTTTGACTGGTTTTATTATTATTGAATAAGCATTCATCAACCAAATATATTAATATCTATAAAAAAAATCATATTCTGAATTCATAAATTAACATATGTACGTAAATTATTTACATATACCAGTTAGGAAGATACTTAATAAACTGCATATTTTTGGAAACAACTATATTTGCCTCAGCTCGGTAAATTGCCTCCTCGCCGACTAATCGTTATTTTTGAATTAAGTGCGCGAAATGAGTTTTTTTTTTTTGTTGTGCGTGAGGATGTCACTTTTAGCCGCGACCGTTAGGTCGAGGCAAAAAAGTCATTCGGACTCGCCAAAAAAACACAAATTTCGCCCACGAAATACAAACAATATTTTTTCTACAACTGTCAAAAAAGAATTCAATAATTTTAGATTTATTTAAGTAAATTATAGGAAAATATTCAAAATAATATTAATTTGCTATCAATATGAAGTCGCCTGGTGTGTTGTAACCAAGGAAACGTGCAAATGTTGAATAAATAAATAAAGTTTCAACGAATTTGTATTTTCGATATATCTTATTATCAATTTTTGCTTTAAAACGATGGATTGTGACGAGAACATTGATAGTGATACTCCTCCTGAGGTAAACGAAACTGCATATGCTGCAATTTCGAACTTATTACCAATCAAATCGAGAAATCTATGAGAATACTTATATACGTGAAAAAATAAGTTATTTTTTCACGCGTAAAAAAAAAACAAACTTCTCGTATCTATAACGATGTATAAATGTCATGTTTTTTGACAGTTACAGAAAAAAGTTTTTTTTTTTTTATTAAAAATAACATCATTAATTTGAATTTAGAATCATTAAAAAAGTTCTCTTTAAATTTACCATATCAAATATTTTTCATTAGCTTCATCATGCCACATTCTTTTTAATTCTGAATATGCCCACTTATTATTATTTTACATTCATTTCGGTTATAATATACGTATTATTTTAAATAAAATGTCAGAAAATATTTCAGTAATTTTTAACTGTAATTCAGGATGAACTATACATACATTATACTATACATTTATTGCTAAAATGTTTTATTTCTTCAGCAAAATTTTGATAATGTTAACAGATGTGCTCATACAATGACTTATCTAACGTACTCGTAACATATTTTCCTTACTTTTATTTTTGCACGTTTACAGTAATATATGCATACGATGCATACTCAACCGTTGTGAGTATCGGGAAGTTTATTTTAATTTCACACATAAGGAAAGCACTGACGTGAAATATTCTTACTGCTGTATCGTTGATGTCTCATTCATCCAACGATGGCTAATAGCTATAAAGTATTTATTTATTTTGCAAAAGATAATTGAATTTTTGTATTTTGATATTTTGAATTACAATAGTCACATCACATTTTGTATCTTTTAAAATAAATTGTAAATACTACCCAGTAATACCCATTTTTGGGTGTGCCAATCTGTTGTGTACACAGATACCGGTAATGATGATAGCATATTCATACCGTGCGGGCACTTACCAGGCGTCACCTCACGGGCACTTATAGCAATGAAAATAAATAATCTTTTAAAAATTATTAATAAAAGATTTCCACAATATTGACGTACCTACGACTACTCAATTTGAAAATAATTATAAATTTTAAATCGTACGTAATATTCTAATTAAGAATTAAATCACTTCGCGTTAAATGTTGTGTGATAATGTTTTTCAGTCATCTTGTTTCTTTATGGTGTGGAAAATACAGTCAAATTTTCCTGTGATATAATTTCTCAAGTTGTTCATCTGGTGACATCATTTCAACAAAAACAACGAAACCATCTCCACTTCATTAATTTATTTAATATTCACAAACAGTCGACAAGATAATAACGCGATCCACGCACTTAAACATAATCCATTACAGTCTTAATATCTGGAATTAATTTTTATAGTTATAATTATTTTATAACAATCAACAACAATTTATAATAATTTAGACAATAATATTCATTTAAGAAAATAATAACTTGACATCTTTGCTGTCTTGTTTAGATGCTTGAATTGTTTAAGGGAACATAAATCTTTTGAAATACATATTTCATCTGCCAAAAAAATTGTCGTAGAAATTTCTTTTGTTGGAAATAACATTCCATTATCTTTCAGATTTATTATAAGCAAGAGTAATAAATATTTCAACTAGTTAAAAATAGACTTTAACATTGATAAATTATTTTAATTGCATTTTTAAATTAATTAGAACATATTTTTTAACACAATCTTCCTTTTTAGATAACATAAATAGTTTACAAGAGCAAAGTATAAAATATATATTTTGCGTAATAAAAAAAATATTGTCTTGAAAACTAATATTTTAATAACACTAATAATTAAATTTCAATGAGTACTCCTTTTTTTTGCTCTTTTCTAATATTTTACTGATATTTTTAAAATGGGTATTTTCATAAATTATCGACCAGTAGCTGTTCTTCAAAGCTTAAAATAAGTTTCAGAACAGAGTTCCCACATTTAAAAACATATGTATATTTCTTTCATTATAATGCAATTTTATTTGTTTAAATTCAATGTGCCAGATAAACTTAGTGGTGTTTATTTTGTTCTATTTTGGAAATAGGATATTTTAGTTTGACCTACTTTACTTTAAATTTATTCCCTCACAATGTTATAACTATAACTACACTATAGAGATATTAAAATGTTATTCAACTGTCAAAGAAAAATTTTCTAATCATGAATATTAAATAGTTTTTTGTATTCAGAAATAAATCTTTAAATAGCTAACTAGATTCGTGACATTCCAAAATATATTTTTTTTAACTTCTTGAGCAATCTTTTATTCTATATGTATATTATATATATAAAATGTATTTTTTGTTGAGCTCTAGTGTGTGAACTAATCGTTTTGGTTTCGGAATCTTCTTTATGTACTTATGTGAGTGTGTATATATTTCTTATTATTTAAAGAAATTTATATTTGCTCGAAAACTGAAATGTTTTCAAATACGGTCATTTAAAAATTTGTGACGTATATATGTGCTTTAATTTTATTCTTTGTAAATATTCACGATGTATTGTTTAATGAAATTAAAATATAAAAATCTTAAAAATACTAATAATATAATACCAAACTATGTTAATAAATATCTACATAATTTTTAAAACGAATTGATTTTTTAGTTTCTATTGATATTATACCGGTATTTTAGTTTTTATATTTTTTAAGCACCTAGGGAAAAATAATTTTCTTCCCTGAGCTCTGGGTGATACTCGAAATTGGTTACATAGACATTTACAATGGGAAAACGTTATTTTTTTGCGAGTTGTTTCTGAATTTATTTGAGAAAAAAAATCTTCAAATAAAAGTTGTGAATAATAGGGTATTGCGGTGGTATTGAATTTATACAAAAATGAATTTTTCTATAGTTTGCAACTTATTATGCAGGTGTTTTGTAAGTACGTGTACAACGCTTAACCTGTGGTAGAACTGAACATTTAACACACTGTAGTAGAAAAATAAAGATGTTTAGTAAAAAGTTAGCTCGAGATGTTGCTCATTTCAGATTAAATATATTGTGTTAGAAACAAGTGGCGCTAATAAATAACTAGTACGCCCGGGTATTTTGTATTTGACATTTCATTCAGTTTGTTTGCTGTAATTATGACTATTATGAGGCTGGATCAATAAGTAGTGAGCCTAGACAAGAAAACAAAAACTTATCGGCAAAAAAATATTTTATGATTTCAACATATTCTCCTTGTAACTCAATACATTTAGCTCAACGATATACTTTTTTTTCAGAAAAGTACGTTTTATTAAACTCTTCAAAATATTTGCAAGTTTCAGTGATTATCTCCACATTTGAATCTTTTGCCACCGAGCTAAGTTTTCAGATTGGGAAACAGGAGAAGGTCGGAGGGGGTTAAATCCCGCGAATATGATGGATGCGGAAACAGTTCGAAATGCATTTCATTTATTTTTGCCATTGAAACAGCCGAAGTGTGAACACGCGCATTATCCTGAAAAAACAATTTGTTTCTTTTTTAAATGGGGTCTTTTTCTTTTTATTACATCGCGCAGGTTATCTAAAAAGGAAACATAGTATTCTCCTGCCTTTTTGCTTATAATAAAACAAGCTGAATTCCACTGCAGTCCCAATAGACACTGGCCATAACCTTTCCACTCAAGAATACGGTCTTTGCCTTCTTCGGAGCATTTACACCAGCCTTGGTCCATTGTTTTAATTGTTGTTTCATTTAGGGTGTTTAAAGAAAAAAAATTAATAAAATTAATAATTTATTTCTGGGACTAAAATATTACATAATATACATGTTTCTGGTGTCTCATTTGATGAAGAATTTTTATCTTTCTATTGATACCATAACCATTGTATTCAGTCAAAACGGGGGCCAAGGCCAACAGTCTGAAAAAAAATTATTTCTCATGTTAATCGCCTATGTACACCTTGAAAAAAAGTCCCGCAATTACTAAACATAGATATGAAATGAATTTTATTTATAGATTCATATACAGAATTTTATGCTCTACTTGTATTTGAAGTGCTTTTTTCTAAAATAATTTGGAAAGCAACGCAGAAGTGAAAACTTTTCTCTAGTTAACCGGGAGAAATATAATAAAAATCCAAATTTTTGAGAATTAAAAGCTTGTCATCTTTGACAATTCAAGTAATTTAAGAAATTAATAGTCTTTGAAACTCATTCTTTGACAAGATATATTGTTATAAGCAAAGTTGAATTTACTAAAATTTAATTTCAAGAACTTTTTCTTTTTCTAAAATAAAATACCAAGATAACAGGAACTTGTTAATGCAGCTCCGGTTTTTTTTTTGTGTCTATTGTTAAAATAATATAAACTACGTATAGGGCAGGGGTCGTAAACTCAAATGTAACAAAGGGCCAGTAGGTTAGAACGATAAAATCTATAAAAAAATAAGTAAAAAAAAATATAAAAAAAAATAATTAATAAAAATAACGTTACACTGTTACACAATTAAAAATAAAATCTCAATTTTTTTTTAATTTAATTTTGATCCAGAGAGCTAACACCTTTTCTTCTGCACTTTAGTACTCCGTGTAGCAATGTATAGTACTGCATTTAATCTGGAATCCTTTATTCGGGGGCGGTTTTCTGACTTACTCAGTTTCATAATAGAAAATAGCTGCTCACAAACGTAAGTATTTTCAAATATTGATAGCATGTTGGCAAAATGGTTTTATATTTGGGGTACTTATTCCCCAAGTATTTATGAATATCTGGTGTGCCAATCTCGTTAAACTTATTTCTTAGTTCTGCATCGCATTGCATTTGTAAGTCTTCATCGACATCTAGTCTAGTCTCTCGTTTCTAGTATCTAATCATAAGTAAAATTTTAAAAATATAGGTATATCGTTAAGGCTGCTCCCTAGAGGCTAAATGTTTTACTTTGGAGATATCGATTTCTTATCCCGGTAGAGAAAAAACCAGTGTTGCATAGTATTTGAAATATATGTATTTGAAATAAGTATTTGAATTAGATTAACTATTTTAAGTAATTATTTGAAATACTTCAAAATAAAGGTATTTTGTATTTTTGGTTTAAATACTTTTCACAAGTATTTTATATTTTAATACATTAAAATACTATTATTTGTATGAAATACAATTTTTCAATATTTGAAATACATTTTTTTATTTGAAATACATTTTTGTATTTAAAATACACAAGTTTTTGAAATAGTTTTATATATTTGAAATAGAATCCCTCAGTCATGTGTGGTCTGTTAGTAATATAACGGAATAATTCCCTAATTTTTTTCTTAAAAAACAAATGCCTATGTTAATGTAGGAATTTCTTTTTAATATTATTAAAAATACGCGAATAAGTTTAATTCGAAAAACATTTTTACAATATCGTAATATATCTTATTTATTTAAATATATTTAAAAGTAAAAGTATTTGAAATATTTGAAAGTATTTGAAATATTAGTATATTTGAAATACTAAAAAAATAATTGTATTTTACCAAACATATGAAATACTTTTATTTAGTATTTTGTATTTTCTATTTGAAATACGTTTTTTCAAGTATTTTATACAACACTGGAAAAAACAAGTTTTAGCATATGTGTTGTTCAGAAACAAAAGACAATAGAAAATTCAAAATTCCGTAGCGACTGTAAATTTTGCGAGAAAAAGTTAACAAAATGTACAAAAAGTTTGCTTATCGTTGCTATTACCCGAGATATTTAAAAAAAATCTATTGTGGCCAATACTATACCTCCCGCAATTTAATTCTTATTCATTTAAATACATTCATACGTATTCACTAATGGTGCAAACTATATTATTTTCCTTTGCATATAACTATTGCTTTATTTACTATTTTCTTTTTAAAATGTCACCATTATTAATTTGAAGTGATTTTTTGACAGTGATATTAACCTGTCAGTTACATACATTTGAAATATGAACCGTGTAACAAAGGAATTGTGTTTATCAAAGGCTCTGGGGTTTATAAAAAAAAAGTAATTTTTAAATTTACCTGCAAAATATATAGAAAAAGTATTAATGCAGACCTGTAGAAAAGTCAATTATCTTTAATTTTTATAATGACATAAATTGCAAAAAAATGGCATTTCTTGGAGAAAAACCATTACGAGCTTCAAGTAAAGTGCCATTTCCGGTTTACACCAAAATCTAATGGTTTATTGTCATATTAGAATGGGGTTGAAATACAAAGTTACAGAATTTTTTCAGTATTTGAGTTATAGCGGAGACAAAATTCACACACACACACACACACACACACACACACACACACACACACACACACACACACACACACACACACATACACCAACGTGGAAATGTTAAAATTGGATTCTAGGGACCTTAATACGTGGTCATTTACTAAAATCTTGATATGTGATTTTTATCACGATCACTATACCTTCCTTAGCGGGAGGTAAAAAACATCGGAAATAAGAAGTTGTACACGAAAAATCAGTGTAAAAAATTACTCATATATTAGTAATAATTTCGAATTAATATTGTTCTCTAAATATTAGTACATACTTAAATTAGACTAGCGAATGAAAGTTAACGTTTAAATGATTTTATAGATGTGGTTTATTTTCATAAGTTTATGATTTGAGAATTTTTGCAGGCACTCTTTTAAATACTGGACTAGGAAATCCCAGAAATACATTACTTTTTCTTCAAGTGTGTTATAATGTTATGTTTTGCAACTACATACACGATATAGAAGTTAATCATTTTGTTACTAGTATAATAATAAAAAATATTACTTTACGGTGTACAATAATGTAAATATTATTGTATGGCGTACATTAATGTTAATTGTTTTATATACCACTGGTGGCAGTACCTACAACAACAGCTCTGACGAATGTCAGTTGTATTGCGTAGTTCAGTCATATTTTATTGTACAAAATGGCAGAAGAAACCTCTGAAATTACATATTTACATTTTATATACCTACATCAAGTTTACTTCGGAAAGCTTGAAGAAAAAATAGGATGTCACTCGGAGTTGAACATTCTTTTTCAACTTTTTCAACAATATAATTCATTAGTCACGTGACATGTTTTCCGTCAATCAGCATTCAAAATCTCCCTATAGTTACATGTCTAGCACAGCGATGATAAAAAAAAAAACAAAGAAATTATCACCTTATATTCGTCACTAAGGGATTTTTACAACATTGACAGGTAAAATTTTAACAAAAATTCATTATATCCTCTCATTAAATATAAGCTCGTGATATAATTAATAATCGAAGATATTGTTCGTGAAACAGAAGCAGCCTGTTTCACTCGCCCTTCGGACTCGTGAAATCTGCATCTCGGTTCCACTCAAAAATGTCATCGATTATAATCATAAAACTTATATTACGTATGAAAATAGATGGATGACAACGGTACCTGCATACGAGCAGAATAACAAAATAGGAGTGCATTTAAAATATTTCAAACATTTTTCGTTTATTTTGATTACAACAAAATATTTTGACTTTTGAACTATTTAGTTTGACAATTCTATGAAATATGATTATTTTTGATTTCATCTAACAGTAGTTTTGACCCGATGGTTGCTTGCACCTGAGACGAACGAATCATAATTCGCGCTATTACTAAGATAATTTTAAATGCCTCCTAGTATCCTAGTGGTATTGAGTACAATTCTAGTCTTCTCTAACGGAGTACATAAAGATCAGTTTCCTTCCAAATTCAAATCATAAGACAAAGTTATGAAAAGAAATCACATGTAGAAAATAATTTAAACGTTCGCTAGTCGTACTATATTTTCTAATATTTTATACTAAAAGACTGATTATGATTCAATTCTAATTTCAATTTTATTAATAGTATGTATAAAAAAACAAGTTTCATAAGGCAATAGGCTCTTCAACCAATTTTTTTTAAATTTATTTTTCGAAAATAAACGTTAATATATGAATATTTTTCATATTTTCATCTGTATTGTGATATAATAAAGCCTGTAATTAATTGGAAAAGATTCTATACAAAATTGAAATTTACGGTGTGGCGTCATACCGTCTGATTAAAGTCACTAGATATATAAAGTACCGCAATTGGCCGCCATATTGTGTCGAGTTTCGGCGCCAAATTTAAAATGGATTATCATGAAACGAGTGCATTATTACAAAGAAAAATAATCGGCAGTGAAATAAATCTATGAAGGTAATTAATTAATGTTAATTTTATGAATTGGAAAAATACTACCTTTTTTTTAGTTTATGTTCTGTATTTATTAATTTTAACCCAACGTTTCGGCACCATAAACTGGTGCCTTCTTCAGGGGATACATTGACATAAATATTTTAAAAAACAATAATAACAAGTTTTTTTTTTTAAATATTTATGTTAATGTATCCCCTGAAGAAGGCACCAGTTTATGGTGCCGAAACGTTGGGTTAAAATTAATAAATACAGAACACAAACTAAAAAAAAGGTAGTATTTTTCCAATTAATAATATGAGTTCTGAAAGATATTTTAATAAGTTAATTTTATGTTCATAATTTTTATAATATGCACACATATAAATACAAAACATAACTGATCAAAATTATAAAGAAAATAATAAAAAATAAGTATAATTAAGGTTAATTTTCTTCAGGTCGTTTGACATGGTGACAGCATTGACGCTAAAGTCCCCAGATATAGTGACTTTTATAGGCACAGCCAACTACAACTAGACCCTGATTGGCCTGATTCCGCCATATTGTGTCTAAAAAACGTTCTTCTCTCTCTAACACATTGGTACAATGAATTGCGGTACTTTATATATCTAGTGACTTTACGTCTGATGACAGAACAACGCCGCCCGTGTAGAATTGCAGAACTACTCAGTCAAACTATTAAACATTTAAACAAGTTGACACATGAAAGCTGATGTTCTTACGTTGTGAATTGTTTGGTATTTGTATTTATGTGTAAAGTTGTATTTAAATATTCTAATATAATATTAAGAAAAAGTGACAGAACAGATGACTAAATACAAACGCCAAGATTATGCGCGCGCAATCTCTGTCACAAGTCGGTATGACGTCACAGTCGAATTGGAGGTAAAAAAAAATCTACGTTTAATAATTAATTACAGGCGTAATATATATATATGTTTTAAATAAAGTGTTATATTTTTTAACATTGTTTTCAAGCGTATTATTGAAAATTAGTACCAAATATGCTAAATTTTAATGTGGTTGAAGAGCCTATTTGTTAACGCACGTGACCATGTTTTACATTTCCGAGGGAAAAATAAAAAATAATTATTTGATTTAGGAATAGTAATCCCTGTGGTGCATTCCGCATAGTTGCTATAAGTGTCTATGACTTGAGGTCTTCTCCTATGGTTAAAATATGTTGCCTTTGTCACAATCAGCGCTGATGTTTGACTTCTTGAATAATGGATAAAAATGTATGATAATATATTTATTTTTATATATTTAATGGATATTTTTTTTATGTGGGTGTATTAATCTATTATACTTGAATAACAATTCCATCAATGAATTATAATTTTCCTAGTCAATTGGTGGCTGTCATAAATTAGATCCTCAATTTTATTAATTTATTCTTCACTGTTTGATTATATTCTGTCTGCCTACCAATTTTAGTTTTAACATTCACTTCTCGTCGAATCTTACGTAATAATTTTCCTACTTTATGTTCGTGTTTGATAGAATAAAAATGCGTTTTGCAAATTTCGTAACTGGGTGACTCATATGTTTTGTCAAGTGAATTAGGAATAAGACCAGTTGATTTTCATTTAAGGCAATGATAATTGTATTATTTATTAGGCTGGCGCTATTTCACTTGAACTAATTGAATTTCTCTGATGTGATGATGTAGTAAAGTGATGAAAAAATGAGGAAGAATTAGTAAATATTTTGAGTTGGTTTTCCACACATTGAATTAGAATTGCAAGTTTATTTAATGTTCATTGCAGAATTAATTACAACAGTAAATCAGGCATAAACCAAGGTTGGATTTTCCAATGGAATTATTTTTAATTGCTTCATTGACAATAAATAAATAAATTATATAGGGCTACTCGTTATTTTCTTAGAATATGAGGAGCTAAAAGTTTATTTCCCAAGGATTCGCAATCGCAAGTAATTTTTGTTATACTTTTCCATCAACTGATTACAACAATGACTTTTGCTGATTATTGTTTTTAAAATTATTTTGAATTTTTGGTTTAAGTTTCAAGCGTATACATCTTGAATTAACGTAATATTTTTGCATTAGTGTTTATACAGGCGGTGGGGCAAGAGTCACGTCTCCTTTTTACATTGGCGTCATTTTGTTATGTCGCCCGTTAAGTTAATTTAGCTTTGAGGGTTATGTAGAGCAGATCCTTAAATTTTAGTATGGATAAATATAGTCCAAAAGAACATTCTGATATTATGTTTAGTGAAAATAAGAAGTCGATTATTGGAACTAAATTTGCATTTCGACAAAAATATCCTAAACGTTATGTGGCCATGCTAATAAACAAAATAGCCATTTTTGGGCAAGGGAAAGTCCTTGTCACATTTAAACATTACCATTACATCCAGTTACAGTCAGTGTTTGGTGTGACATTCACACACAGAACATGACTTGTTCTGGTGAATATATGGTCTCATCGTTTAATTTTCCGTTTTGGTGATTTTAACTGGTCACTAAAATCTCCTGATCTGACTGCACCAGATATTTTTTATGGGGCTATTTGAAGGAAAAGGAAGGTATATGTGAATAAATTTGATACATTTCAGCAACTGAACTATAACATACATAATGAAATCGCTAGAAATGCTAAAAGAAGTTATGTAAAATGTGGTAAAAGAGTTGAAATTGTATAGCTGCTCGCAGCTCACACTTATCCAACATTATTATAAGAACATGATAAAATTAAATTTTAAGTTTTAATATAACAAACAAAAAATATGTATATATTTTTTTATGTACAACAAAAATTATTTCAAATCAAAATGGTTACATGACACTTGCCCCACCCTGTATCTATAATTTGTAATATTTATTTTGTTGTGCATTTTTTAAATAGTCGAAAAAACTCATGTGTGAACTTGATTATAGCGAATTTTATATAATAGTTGCATATCTAAATTATTACTAATTAAATTAATAAATAGAATTTGCATTACAATAATAAAACCTTTTGGAAAGAATATAGCAGTTTCGAAATAGTTATTTTTGTAACAAATGTGGGAAATGCAGTGATTCTGAAATGTATTTTGGAATTTGCAAGTCGTTCCAAAATCATATGTTTTCAGTGTTTTCACTCACTTGTTACAGATAATATTTTTTTTCAGCAATTGTCCATAAAAATAAGACAAATTACGAAATGTATTCTAAATTTTTGACACATGATCTACTATTTGAGCACCTCCGGTCGGGTATGCATAGTATTTTTGAGAGACCATGACAACAAAACAAATATCTTATGTTTTAATTATTATTTCCCGTACTCATTTTAAGTTTTAAGTTAAGTTATTTCCCACACGATTGAAGAAAATGTACTTAGGTATTTGTCTAGAGCTGCTGATGGTGGACATTCAGTCGATTTAATTTTTGTAAAGTGAGAAACAAAAATATTAAATGTTAAATAAAAGCAATGATAAAAGTATTATTTGAAGAAAAACAAAAATCTTTCATTTATTTCAAACTAAACCAAATTAGGGAGTTAATTTTACGGCAGCTTAATATAATAAACTCTTCTAAGACATTTCTTACAATTTGTAATTTTCCGCATTCATTTCGAGTTTAAGAATACTTATTTGCCCCATAATTGTTGAAAAATAATATTTAATTCTGTAGGATTAATAGTACATTATGATACACGCGTCGTGGCTTTAAACTTGTGCGTGCTTTAAAGGCTAGCTTATACACGTGTGTCATACGCTATTTTTTATTATAAATGCATCATAACCATATAAAACTGAAAATTATTGCAAATCATACGGTTTTGATTTTTGATCTAGTGAGTTTGAGCGTTTCCAAGGAGACAGTTAGCAATTATTGGTATTGTTTACGTCAACAAGTCAATATATATTTTTTTTTCATTGTTTTAGTTGTTATACATATTTATTGTCATTTTTCGTACTTAAAAATTTAGCGTGTTTTAATGGTCGATTTACGCACGCTTTTGCGTATTTTAAAGAGCGATTATGTTGCATAATAAAAAACTTATTATATTTTTTAAGAAGTTCGTTGATTACAACAATGGTTTATGTTCGCTATTGTCATAAGTAAAAGAAATATTTTTGAAAATTGAATTTGTGTTTATACGTACACCTATGAATTAACTAATATCATATTTGCATATAATGGATAAATATGTAAATTTCACTGACTGAATTAGAAAATGGAACACTGATTACAATAATAAAACTTATTTCCTATATGAAGGAATATACCTGCCGACAAGATATATTAATTTTTAAATAAAAGACAATATATTTCAGAACAGCGCTAAAATAAATTAATATAAAATTGATTACAACAAACTTTTTATTGATTACATGCAATTATTTTACATCAATATTTCCAGGAACTTCCTGCAAGTTCTATTTATAGTTTATATGTTGATTAATAGGAATGAATAGCTAGGGTATGTCTGCATGAAATTACACAAAGGTGTTAATCAATAAAAAAAAATGGAGCAACGCGTGTAATAAAGTACCTATACATTTTGCAGAAATGAAGTAATGTTGGGTAAACTCTGCGATAAATATATGTCATTACCTATAGAATTCTGTATGTTGAATTTTATAAATCTGCTTATGTGTATACATATTTTTAAGTACATTGGGGTATGTAAAGAAACAAATGATCTAATTCTACACAAAACTTATCGCAAAAATATAAAATGAGCCGATTAATAATATTTATGAAATTATGTGAGTGAAAAAATATATGAAACGCTGTATTAATATTTAATGTAGAGAAAAAATTTTGCGCATTCCTTATTCTGTGTGGTACCTAGCTAATGGTCGAATGGTACCCAAAAAAATGACATGTGAACCGAGTAACAAATTAAAAAAAAAAACATGTTTTAACTATTTCTAATTTATGAACTTTTCAAGGAAAATTTCTGACAATAAACACTGATCGCTGATTATATATACCGGGTGTCTACTTGGAATCCGTAATATAGGGAATACAATGTTTTTCATTTTGCTGTAGTTACTGACCTATTCATTTTAGAGAAAAGTTGTAAATCAAAAAGTTGTTCAGAATTAAAACTACACAATATGAGACTAAAATTAATCACAATTTCTTTTTATATATATATAAAAAAAAACGCAAGTTAAAATTTGTAATTTACAGCATATTTCAGAGTTCCATTGATTTACTCATATTTTATTTGTTTTTACTTGACATAAAATTTTTCACATATTATTATTTTGAATGTTATAATAATATACGTACCACTCTTGAATCATTTTATATTTTCTTTTTGTATTTAATTAAAAGTAAAAATTAAATTAAAGAGTAAAATTATGAGATCTGTTAACTAAAAACAAATAAAACAGTAATTCAATGGAACTCTGAAATATGCTGTAAATTGCGAATTTTAATTTGTGTTTTTTCGTAGTATATAAAGAAATTGTAATTAATTTTAATATTGTGTAGTTTTTAATTCTGAATAACTTTCTTATTTACAACTTTTCTCTAAAATTAATAGGTCAGTAACTACAGCAAAATGAAAAAAAAAATCACATTGTATTCCCTATATAACGGATTTCAAGTAGACATCCGGTATATTGTATTTCGTATTTTGTACTCATCAGTTACTAACGTTACGTATATTTTAAATACTGTATGGAGATTTATTTGTATTCCACGGAGCATATACGATACGATATTATATTATAGATTAAATTTAGATGACACATACGATAGTATGTACATTTCGAATTAAAATAGATAATATCAAAGAAATAGGAAGTCGTATTAATAGTTAGTTAATATATTCGTACACAAAGCGCCTATTATACATAAGTAAGTCTAAGTTAACAAATTAGTATAATAGGAATAAGAAGAAAAAAGACAGTCTTATAACAGTTCCGTTTTAAGTATGTAAATTTGATTAATGTCGTATTCGTAAATCTTTGTACTGGTATAAGTAACCGTACGAAGCTTAATAGTCGTATAAGGTATTATAAGAAGTATATGAGAAAGGAGCAAGGGATCTTTCAGGGGTTACAGCTTGTTGTGGTGGCATTCTAGGTTTGGAGATGAGCGTGATCATTAGGCTGCAGAACCTGCCGTGGTCGGCCAACGCGCTCGACATCCGCCAGTTCTTCCGCGGCCTCAGCATCCCCGAGGGCGGCGTGCACATCGTCGGAGGAGAGCTCGGAGATGCCTTCATCGCCTTCAGGTATACACACTGCACTACATCATCATAAAGTATAGCTGCTTATTCTATGGTTATACTTATATGGGATAAATTAACATGCTCGTGCATTAATAAATCATAAATAATACTAGCTGTATAAAGCCTTTTAAGGACTTTATAATATCTCTATATACGGTTGGTTATACAGCAGTTTGCAGCGTGGCTTTCATTAGTAGTTTTATGAAATAGGATTTGAGTTCAACTCCTGATTCTGCGATTAAGAATTGGTACTACTTTTAAGATAATTATGTAGGCTTCATTGGTTCAACTCCCGTTTAATATGAAATCCACTACTTTTTTGGGTCTTAAGGATCTTTGTTCAATTCTTATAGTTTTGATTTAAGAATTTGAACTCCATTACTTCTTTGTAAACTTTCTATATTCCTTCTGAATTTAACATGTAGTTTTAGCTATTTCTGTTTGCAACGTTGCCTAATATAAATTCAATTCCCGTTGTTGTTTAAAGTTTAAAAGCCATTATCATGTATATGTTAAAAACTTGTAGAAGACATCCAATTTAAATTAAAGAATTTTGAATCTATACTCAGCTGTATACCCTATGCACAATGTCTTAAGTTAACAACACAGCCCAAAATTATTGAGAGAAAATGTTAAATATATGCATTATATATTAGAAACTAAAATTTATTAATTGGTTTTTTAGTCATAGTATAACAGTTCCTATTTGTTACTTCTTACAGTAGGACCTCGGTTAAAATACAACCGATATTGAATAAATAATAATACGTAAGCAAACTTGTTTTTAAAGTTGTTTTGAATCTGCCAAAGCTGTAGTTCCCCTACAGAAAACATACGTACGAAAAAATAAAAATATTACGTAAAAAATACTTTGCAAGATCTTTACTTTGTGTCTTCTTTTCGTTGCAATTTCTTTACGGAATTTTATTTTTTCTTCTCTTTAGCACTGACGAAGATGCCCGTCAGGCATTCCAGATGAACAATGGCAAAATCAAAGAAGTCCAAGTCACACTCTTATTATCCTCTCGTACAGAGATGCAAAAAGTGATAGAGGCTGCTCGCACCGCCCCTTTCATGCAGTCCGTCTTGCCACCCCAGCCAGCAATAATTCCCCAAGCACCGATGATTAACTCAGTCCAGACAACTCCCGAGATAAAGAAAGACGACAAAGAGAGGAGTAAAGATGATACCAAACGTAGAAGTAGAGACAGAGATCGCGAAAGAAGTAGTAGACGAAGATCTAGGTCTAGAACACGAAGCAGAGATAGAAGAGATAGGTCTAAAGATAGAAGGGATAGAAGGAGAAGAGATCGCAGTAGGTCTAGAGATAGAAGGAGGGATAGGAGGCGGCGTAGCAGATCCCGCGAAAGAACTAGATCTCGAGATAAAGATAGCAGAAGAAGTAGAGATAAGAAAGAGCAAGAAAAACCCAAAAATGATGTGGAAGTTAAGGACGAAAATTCTAGTAACAGAGTTTGGGAAAAGAATGACACTTCCGACCAAAAACCACCTCAACCAGGTCTTCTTGGGAACTATCCCAACCCTACAAGTTTAGAAGATGCCCGAAGATCTCTAGGTCTCATCACTGGTCTTCAAACCACCCCCAACAACAACAACACTCCATTAAATACTATGAACAATCGTATGCCCAGAAATGATATAAATAACCAAAATCAACCTCCAATCCAAAATCGTGACAACAATTGGCAAAGAAAAACCAGATTTGAGACTAGTGAAGCCGGTTTGAATATGAATCAATTTAATCAAGGAAATATGGGAAGTATGCCTATGCGTCCAAATATGAACCAGAACATGAATGTTTTGATGCCTAACATGTTCAATCAAAATATGAGAATGCCTATGCAACCAATGCAAGAAAATTTTGGAATGAGTCGTCCATTTTTACAAAGGCCTGGAACTTCTTTTCCAGATCAGTTTAAACAGGATCCTCGATATCATTTTGACGTAAACAATGAAGATAATTTTCGAGAAAGGAAAGATAGAAACAGTGTAGATTGTTGTGTACAACTTCGTCCATATTTCGGCGGTTACGGAGAAATTAGAAAGTTCTTCCATGGTTTATTCATTTCTAATACAGGGGTGAAATTTCATTCAGAAAACGGAAAGCGTACAGGTATAGTGTATATTAAATTCGTGTATCCTAACGGCAAAGAACAAGCTCTACATAGATCTGGTATGCTACTCAAAGGAGTACCTGTTGAAGTTACTCACGTAGATGATGAAATTTGGGAAAAATGTGGCACAGAAGAATTTCAAAAAAATGAGGACACCAACAGCAGAGATGAAGAAACAACTGATTCTCCTAATACACAACACTTTACATGTGTTGTAGTTGATGATTTGCCTGAATTTGCTAAAGAACACGATATTTTGAAACTTTTCTCCGATTACACAATAGTTTGTGTACACATGATCGTCAATAAACAGTACAGGCAACAAGCTTACGTTCAGTTTAGCAAAGAAGATGACGCGAAAAATGCAATTTCCGATAAAAAGTCGCATGTTATAGGCGGTAAACCAGTCACAGTCTGCCCTATTTCAGATGACACTTTTAACGAAATAGTTCGGCAACAGGGTAACGGAGAAATGGTCATAGATGTTAATTACAAAAAAGATAGTCCCAACAATTTCCAACCACCAATGCATATAATTACTGATTGTGTAATGATGTCTGGTCTTCCCCAGAAAATTACAGATCGAGACATTAGAGATTTCTTTTCGGACATAGGTGTAATTCCTGTCAAAATTCACATAATGATGAATAAATTCATTCCAAACGGTAATTGTTTTTGCGAATTTAACAGTCCTGATGATGCAATAAATGCTTTGGATAAGGATAACATGCCTTTGGGCATGAATACAATACATGTTGAGCTCTGTCATCGTAGGGACATGGAAAGAGCATTAAGTATGTCATCCGTAAATAATCCAATGAACGCCGGCCCTCGTTTTCCAAACAGATTCGGTCCTAGAGGACCCAATCCCAATATGCTTGGAGGGCCACGCCCCCCTCCAAATATGATGAGACGAAGACCCCCTCTAAATCAGGGGATGAGGTTTGAAGGTCCTGGATCCCAAGGATGTGTGGTAGCCATGGAAAATGTCCCCTTTAAAGCAGGAGTTGACGAAATCCTCGATTTCTTTGGAAATTTCGAGCTAGTGACCGAGGATGTTTTCAGAAGGTACACTGACAACAGAGCGCCAACAGGAGATGCACGAGTAAATTTTAAATCACCCAGCGAAGCACATAGAGCAGTAGAAGAGTGCAATAAACAAAAAATTAGAGATCGCACGATATTTTTACATGTTTTGTAACACGTTTTCACTTAATCTGGAAGTACAATTTATTTTTTAAGTATCAAGAGTTGTAAATATTTATTTGGTATTATACTCAAATATAAATTATAGACTGTTAGAATTAATTTGTATATATTCCATTAAGATTTTTGGATCAATTTAAATAAAAAACAAGAAGCAATAGTACAAAATATTATTCTCCTTCACAAAAGTCCTTTTTTTTCATTAATCATGACACGCAACATCTACAAGCTGAATGTTTTTAAAAATTTAAATTAGCTTGAATTTCTAAATATAGTTAGAAAGTTGACGGCCTAACAATGTAAATATACAGCTTTTGTGTTGGGGTTACTTCTACTGTACTTTTAATCACCGATCGCTAAAAAGAAATGTTAATTTCGGAAACAGATGGAAATTCGAAGGAGTCAAATCTGGAGAAATAAGCAGAATGCGAGAATAAATTCATATTTTAATTCAGCCAGTTTTGTCGTAGAAACTGCATTTGTATGGGGGCGGGCGTCATCGTGAGAATCACTGTTTCTATTGTTTGGACTGTTGTTTTGAGTCTGGAGTAGTAACAGAATTCCAGGTTTCATCTGATTTTTTTTTTCAAAAAAAAACACGTTTTTAATCCGCAGTCAAAAAAATTAGAGCCTAAAGATTTTCATTACCCAATTCTTCCGCTATGTTATATTCGTTCATCTGAGATGCCCAACTTCATTAGGTACTTTTTCGGATATCTTCACTTCAATCGCCAGTCCTGTAAAATAATATCGTGCACTTTGCTGACGCGGATAATCAGCTGATACGACTATCTACTTTTTAATAGTACATATCATAGTATTATGAAGGTGCATTATCACCCAAAACATTTTTTATCTCATTAAATATTTCTCGTAGTCTCAAGAATTTTTCATAAAAAAAAAACAATTTACTGCATGGTGCTCAACGTTATCAAAATACTTTTAGTTTTACAAACTGTTTTTTTATGAACCTCGTATCAAACATAAAAAGTAGTATAGTTTGAAGTTTCTAATTTCTTTTTCCGTATTATAAAAAAAATCCTATTTACGCCAAACAATGAATGCAATGTACAACATTCTTCAACAACTAAAATGAAATAAATACCAGTGTATGTCAATTTAAAAAGTTCTCCTCGGAAATGCCCCTCTTTTCAGATCACCTGTTTACATCTGGGAAACACTGTTCCTAAAAGTATTTTGAAATTCACGGGATTACGCCAAAAAAGTGATGATTTTTACTTTTTAAGTAAAAAAATTACTTTATACATATTATTCATATAATTTTAAAAAAATATATTTTCATTCATGATTACCTTCATAAACATTTTCGTGACTGATTCTGTGACGTCATAGTTTCACACACATACAATGATATGTCATGCACACATGTGTGAAATGGCAGCGCAGAATGCAGGGGTAGAGACTCTCCGATCCGCGGACCAAGGCCCTCATCAACATAAGTTCGTCAGGCCCGCAGGCTATGCTCCGAAATTCCATAAACCTGTTGCGAGTAGCAACATCATCAATACCAGTTAATATAATAATCCTCACCAAAGAGCAGTTGCAGTCATCCTATTAGACTATTAGGATTAGAGCTTAGTTAATTAAATGTTTAATAACCAAATTCAGTAGGCTAATTTATAAATTGATAATTTTGTATGGTCTGTTATAAATATCAAAATATATCCAAATAGCACTTATCACTATAGTGCGTTTCAGGTAAGAAAACAGCAGATGGCGCTTGAGTATCGATCATTTTTACATGAATTAAATCATTTAAATTGGTATAAGTAAATAATTTAAATTTGCGAAAGAAAACGTTAATACAATTATGATTTTTTAAAAAGTACAGAAGTTGGATATTCAAATTTTTTATTTGAAAATTTGGGACCAATATTATTTCTCTCGTATCAGTAACATTCGTTTGAGTATACAGCTAAAAAATTTCAATAAGTAATTTTACACAGTTTCACTCCACAAATTTGCTACGTCAACGCCATTATGAGTTGCTTAGAAAAGTTCATAGTCTGTAAAGAGGGTAGACACAGCTTGCATTGTTTGATATTCTCCGAATTCGCATTTAGTCTTCTCAGCATTGATACAGCACCATCTTACTAAATTAATTTTGGCCCTGCCTATTCCAGATTTCTTTGTGGCTAAGTTGTAAGCTTTCAGCTACGGTCATTTGCCCAAGGATTTTGGAGATTCTTGTTCTCCAAAGCTGTAACCTTACACTTCTATCTGAAGTATTTAGTTCCTGAGATGTTTGCAGGAAGCTATTCCTGGATTTGAGACTCCGATCTATGAGTGAGATGTTTGCAGGAAGCTATACTTGAATTTGAGACTCCGATCTACGAGTGCATGGCCATATAGTGACCAATCAGTCTGTGGAATTTAATTTCATATCTAAACTCTATTTTCTTATTAGAAACGTATTATGTTAAATTCAAGGTCAGAGGTGTCAATGTTATTATTATATAACCCATATAATCAATAGGTGATTTTTGTTACAAAAAATATATTGTGGCCAGCACAGGACCTCTCGCCGTTTCCATATTAGGCTATATAAGTACATATTGTATTTAACATTTCTGGTGACACACAAGAAGTCTAATTGTATCTATTATTAATATATTTTTTAATACATTCTATAAATAAGATCCCTCCTACTCTTCTAAAGGTTCGAGATTCTTCAAATTCATTGACGAGATTGGCGGTATTGCTGATGCGTATATGCAATATATGTATCTGTGATTTGAAATTCTTAATTAATAATAAAATAAGAAATATTAAATGTACTTCCCAGAAAAAGCCTTCAGTAATGTATTTGGATTTTTGACATTGACATTTTCTATCAATACAAACATTTTAATTTTTCAACTGGTTTCCATGGAATTATTTGGGCTGTGAGATTCATTACAATAGATTATATTATATAACTATTTATAATTATACCTAAATCTACAACAGGTATAACAAAAAAGTTTAATGTGTCTGATAGAGAATTTTATATCCTTTAATATTTGTAATAACATAAATTTCCAAAAAATAATATTTACAAGATTTTTTAAGAAACAAAACCTTTTCAGATCTTCCTATTAATGTCAAATTAAGGAATACGAAAATTTGGTCTTTAGTCTTATAGAATTTGAGAAACAACCATCCCCCAACATCCTCATACACACATCATTGTAAAAATGTTAAAATCGGATTCTAATGACCTTAAAACGAGCTTATTCACTAAAATCTGGATATGCAATTTTTGGAATAAATCCAATACCTCTCTTAGCTAGAGGTAAAATGTACAAATGAAATGTTTCAAATTAATAATATAAAACAGAAGGTGTCAACACAACTTGAAGCTGTTAACGTTTCCAAATAATACATAACTATTAAATGTAGTTTCAATTTTATTCTATAGAGAGAGAAGAGCCACAATGAGCGCATTCACTTTGAACTGTTAAGGGAACGCATAAACGGGAAAAAAATGTTGACCATTGTTCAACGCCCAGTGTTTTATTTAGAGAATTCAAATTTGAAATGTTTAAGGGCCCGCGCTTTAATCCAAAGGACATAATTCTTTGCTTTATTCTAGTTTCCTTAAACTTTCACACAATTTCGAAACGACACATGTATACAAATTTTTAAATGACTACCTGAAAGTAGATCTTTTATATGAAAATGATACATAAACTAGAGATCGTTGTAATTAAGCACTATATTTTCATAACAATTTACATTTTTTACATCAATGACATAACATAACACTCCTCACTAATAAAGAATAACTTTTTTCACTACAATTTAAAAAAGTTCTTCCTCTTCAGGACCCGAGTGGATAACTGTATAAAATCAGCTCTCGTCTACATAACATTATTACAATTTTGTCCTACTAGTTTAACTTTAATTCATTTTAACTGAGTGTTTTGTAATTTCATTATTCTATTTAAAATACACTCCGTTTGTATACCCTCTTTATTACTAAATAATATTAATACTTATTTCTGGTACTTTGTTAAAGTATAGATTCTATATACAGGACTTTTGTCGCCTACCCAAGGTGATGTAGAGAAAAGGGAACAAAATACTTTCGCCTTTTTTCTTTTTTATTTACTTGGACGTTTCGGAGGTTCAGCGACCCCCATCTTCAGCATTTACATTACTGGCTACAATATTTTTCGTCTTATTATAGTTTTATACATATTATTGGGTTTACATTGCTTGACTTATAGCGATAAATTGTGTTGTCTCACAAAACCTCGCAAATTCGCAACGAGAAGGTGCGAGGTTTCGTGAGACAACACAACTTAGCACTATAAGTCAAGCAATATAAACCTAGGTAAGTTATAATAATATGTATAAAACTATAATAAGACGAAAAATATTGTAGCCAATAATGTAAATGCTGAAGATGGGGGTTGTTGGATCTCCGAAATGTCCAAATAAATAAAAAAGAGAAAGTGTTTTGTTCCCTTTTCTCTACATCACCTTGGGTAAGCGACAAAAGTCCTGTATATAGAAACTAAATAATATTGACAAAAATTTTATAAAAGTATATTAAAAATTAAAACAATTTAGAAAATCATAGCCGCGTGACAGCGATTGGGAAAATGAAGGAGTGCTTGTCCAATTTCTGTAACCATTGTTTTATTATGTTATTTTCTCTGTTTCGGCTTTCATTTACATTCAGTACTCTAGGCCTTGCATACCCCTGGCTTGATGAACTATTCTTCTCCACTGGCTTCTGTCCCACTTGGACACACCCAAAAGTTTTGTCTTTCTTAACTGCATCCAACCGCTTTCCTTTCCCTCTTCTTCTTGTATTTGTTCTCCCCTTAAGAACTCGAACTGCTCTATTAACCGGCAACCCAGCTATTTTAGTCTTTGTGCTTTCACGATACCCGATATTCCTACCTACCCAAACATGTTCATTATCTCAATATTAGTTTTACACACCATCGTATCACCCTATTTTTTCCCTCCAAAGATTTTCCTTAACACGCACCTTTCCCACATTTCAATTTTACTTTGACTCACTTTACTTCAGGTCCATATTTCGCACCCGTATAATACAGTTAGCCTTATAACCGTCTTATAGTATTTTATTTTTACTTTACGTGATATAATTTTCGATTTAAGTAATCCTGATAATGCCCATACACAACTACTTTAGTATTCGTCATTTTCACTCCTATATAATGAAACTCCTTACTTCCTTAACTGGTGTGGTACGTTTTATTATCTGTAGTAATTCTTAGAAAATTGTACTCTTCGTCAACTTGCATGTATTTGGTTTTGTTCTCTTTAATTCGTAAACATGCTGCTCTAGTTGTTCCTTGTAAATTCTTAAAGATGTTTTTCAGCTCTTTATTTGACCTAATGAGTATCGCAATATTTTCTTCATAAGCAAGAATCTGATGTCTTTGTCTACCAATTTATCCTTTGGTACATATGCTTCCTCTCATTGCCCACTCTAAAATCAAATTAGAAAGAATGAGGGATATTGGGTTTCCTTGGCTTAAAGCTTTCCTCACAATAAAATTTTTCGTTGTTATTCCGTCTACTACACTTTACATTTTGTGTTCCCATACGTCATCTCAGCCAGCCTTATTAATTTAATTGGTATTTTAAAATACGAGGGTTGCTGGATAAGTTTCTGCAATCTAGTAGTTCTAGTAATGACAGCGATTTTCTACTGTCAAATTCATAAAATATGACATTTTTTACGATTCAGTTAGCAATTCGTACGTATATTAATTCATTTAGCTTAGACGGTTTTTTAAAAAAGTTATTTTGCGAAAATATAAAAATTTCGCGTGAAAATGTTCATGCCGTGATTTTTATAATTTCAAATGTAATCTGACGCCGAAACAGTGCAGCGCTCGTCTTCATTTGGCTTTTGAGGATGAAGCACCATCGAAAAGAACAGTGTCGGTGCTGCTGCTCTGGTGTTTGTTGTTGTGCGTGTTTAGCAGCATTCGACTTTTATTATTTGTGATCAATGAAGGAATGAAATAATAACGCCTTTTCGTTTCGATGTCGATTTATTTACAATATGTACAAGGCATGTTGCCGTGTGTCCTCTGGATCGACTCAGCTGCAGTCGACGGTGTGAATCTTCCGTGGTGTGTGTACCGCTGAAGAGTGTGTGGTACACTAGCGGTGAACCTGTTGCTGGAAGTCGGCGCATGTGGCTTTCAGGAATGGCGTCAGCGACGAAGCGCTGAATGGCCCGGACGAAGTGGAACCGCTTGCAGTTGTGAGAGGGCCCTTGGAGGCGCTGCTTGGCGTTGGTGACGCAGCGGTGAACGAAGTGGATCCGCTTGGATGCGGACTCTGCGACTAGAGGGTACTTGAAGACTGCTTGGCGTCGGCGGCAACCATGATACGACACGCAGAATGACAGGGGTCGGGCGTAGTCGGTCCGCTGTACTTGTCAGCAGTTCTCTTCTTCTTCCCTGATGGAGTCATCCTGGGAGCTGGTGCGAACCCTATAAGAAGTACAGAGACGACAAAGGGTGAACGCTGACATGTCCATTCGGCGTGTGTGATTTTGGTTGAAGGCTTGTCCAGCTTTGCGTGCGGTGGAGTATACTCTAACTTGTTCAGCTAAAGGTCCCGCGAACGGGTGTCCTATGCTCTCTCCTGACTAGTGGTGGGGACGTTGACTGGCACGTTTGTGAAGCTCAGCCGACTGTTAATTCCGTTAGTGGCCGCTGGCTAATGAAGTGCCACTTTTTATTTGTTGCTAGCTAGGGGGCTCAGCCGATCAATACTCAGGCTGTCGTTGTGTGCTCAACGCGCCATCGCCATGTTTGTTGCGGAGTTTTTGTGTTTGTATTCACGACTGAAGCGCGATTTAATACGCGGTGCAACATAATCCCCCTGCCAAGTGACTGCGTCACGGGTCACGGAAAGAAATTAGTTGGAGAGCGCATCTATTTGCCATTTCGAGTAGTTGATGGTGCTGGTCACGTGATTGTTGATGCTGTCGTCGTTCTGGGAACAGTGCCGGCGGTGGTTGCGGCTGCTGGTGGTCTCTGTTAGGTGATCAGTGGGTCCAACCATTAATTGGTGCTGTGAAAATGGTTGTTGTCGTGGCCGCTGATGTTGCTCTTGTCAAGTGAGTCTGCCGTTGATACAAGCGATCTTGTTGCGGAAGCAAGTGAGTCTGCTGTTGATACAAAAGATCGTGTTGTGCAGGCAAGTGAGTAAGCATGTTGGTGCAAGTGATCTTGTTGTGTAGGCAAGTGAGTCTGCCGTTGACACAGAAAATCGTGTTGTGCTAGCAAGTAAGTCTGTGTGGATCTTCTTCCACAGTGTGTGGAGCGCTAGCGGCGGACCTGGTGCTGGCAGTCGGCAGCTGTGGTTTCCAGGAGTGGCGTCTGCGACGATGCGCTGATATGACCTGGACAAACGAAACCGCTTGTGATGCGGACCCGGCTGCGAAAGGGTACTTGAAGACTGCTTCGCGTTGGTGATGCAACGTTGAGCGAAGTGGATCCGCTTAAAAGCGGACTCTGCGGCAAGAGGGTTCTTGAAGGCTGCTCGACGTTGGCGACAACGACGATGCGGCCTGCAGAATGACGGGAGGTCGGGCGGGCGCAGTTCTCTTCTTTTTCCATGATTGCAGGCTTATGCAGCCTTGCGCATGTGGTGCAGGCTTGTGAAGCCTGGCGTATGTGGTGCAGTCTTGTCCAGCCTTGCTTATAGTGAAGTGTACTCTAACTTGTTCGGCTAGAGTATTCACAAACGAGTGACCGTTGTTCTGGCGCTCCTTCTTTTGCTGTCTTTTGTATCCCCTGACTATTGATGGGGACGCTGACTGGCACCGTTAGTGACCATTGGCTAACGACGTACCACTTTTTATTTGTTGCTGTCGTTGTTGTCTGCACGACGCGCCTTCGCTGTGTTTGTTGCGGAGTTTTGGTGTACGTATTCGCGACTGAAGCGCAATCTGGTGCGCGATGTAACAACAGTTTATAATTGTTTTTCTGAATTCCAGGGTGCACAAATAATTCTCTGCGACTTAACAAAATTCTCTCTTACACTTCTTTTAATGTATTCTGTAAGCATAAAGCTAATATTTTATAGGCAATATCTTATAAGGCTATTCCTCAGTAGTTATCGCAGTGTACTCGATCTTCTTTTTTGTAAATTGGACAGATTATAGCCTCTCAAACATCCTGGATTATCTTACATATTGCTGTACCTATGTATTTCGTCTCCTCTATTTTTTTGTATAAAATTGCAATAATCACATTCTTCTTCGCGCTTTTATTGTTTTTTAAATCCTTTATAATTTTCAGAATTTCTTCCGCAATAGGTGTCTCTGCTAATTTATTATTTTCTACACATATTTCATATGTGTTTGGCAGCTCTTTCCCATTTTTTCATTAAAATATTCTTTCCATCTATTCACTTTCTTTTCTCCCATCACCAGGTTCCCTACTTTATATTTACAATATATGCCTTTTTGTTGGTAACCGGTTTTCTTATTATTCACTGTCATTTATATTATTTCATTATAAAAATAGTTGACAATTTCCATAAGGAACATGTTTGGTAGAACAATTGGTTTGGTGATAGTGAATTGTATTTGTTATTTTGTTCGTTGTCTATTTATAGATTGTGTATTTAATGTAGTTATACCAATATCAAAAAAAGTCACCAAAAATCGTTAAAGAATAAAGCTTATTATAACATCAATAAGCATAATATGTCTTTCTTCTGAGAATAGTTATTTTTGTAACAAGTGCCGGGAAATTAATGGTTCTGACACGAATAATGCAAGTTCTCCAGTTTTACGAAACTGACTGCATTGGTTTCGGAATTTGCATTCGTCCACAATAATAAGAAAAATTACAAAATGTATTTCAATTATCTATGGTCATGGCAACAAATAAATAAAACAAAATTTTATTTATATATTTTCTGCACTAATGAGATAATTATGTTAGCTGCTTCCCACACTAATTTTGAGTTAGAGAAACAGTTCCCGCACGACTATAGAATTTAGAAATTATTTATTCTACTACGGATTTTGCCAGAACAAAGAGTAGAGGTCTATTTGATTATCGTGGAAATAGATTTAAATAATACGAGGGTGATCTGATTAGTTGTGAGATTTGAAACAAAAAAATAGGAGTTAGTGCTTTATTTTTTATTACTATTTTTCAAAATATTCCCCTTGTACTTCAACGCACTTGGCCCAGCGGTATTCAAGTGCCATTATGCCCGTTTTATAATGGTCAGCTTCAAGGTCCTAAAAATACTCCTTTGTTTAAAAAATAACTCCCTTATCTGATTTACTAACAATAGGGAATAGGTAAAAATCGCTCGCTGCTAGGTCTGGCAAGTAGGGTGGGTAAAGGAAAACCAGTAGATCCTATATCTGTCGTACAATTTGTTGCGTTTATAGTTTGTGAAGACACATTGTCGTGGTGAAACAGTATTTTTCTTCGAGCCATTTCGGGTCTTTTTCAGTGATTGATGTTTTCATTTGGTCCAAAATTTATTTATTCCCTTAGATTCCTGAAAAAATGTGGTCATTACCTTTTCGGCCGATGCAATCGATTTGGCCTTTGGAGGAGGACTGCCTGTAGTGATGAAGGCAAGTTTCATTGACGTTAACAAAATGACGCAAAAAAACAGCAGGGTCCTTCTTCAAGAGCTTCAAAGGGACATACGCACCCTTTTGCGTTTTTGATTAGCATTCAGCAATCCCGGTATACTAACTTGCTGATTTTGTTGACATGCCCAATTTGATGTGCAAAATGTGATGTAACTATGTGTTTGGTGGATAGCCTACGGTCCTAGCTATCTTCTCAGTGTTCATTCATTTTTCAAAACATTCATTTTTTTAATGGGGTGTGTGACCAAATTTTGATATGTGATAGAAGACAAAAAAAATAAATACCCGTATTTTTTAAATCGATTAATTATTCGGAGACTACGAGAAAATAATTATTAAATTTTTGGGGAAGGGATATGATGTGACGTCACCATGGTAGGATCGTGGAATAAACAGATAAATTGGGAGCAATTATGGCCAACTGTCGCCATGCCATAACCTACCACAACATACTCTCCGAAGATGATCTATAACCATCTCTTTCCTTCCCAGTCTATCTGTTTTTTTCCACGATCCTTCCAAAACATTAAATTGCGAATTGAAATATTATTACAAACTAATGTACAATAATTATATAGCCTAATATGGAAATGGCGAGAGGTATTGTGTTGGCAACAACAGATTTTTTTTGTTTAAGGGTCGCTATTTGAGCCTTGTTGGTGCAACCGGGCATAAATCGTGCAACCCAGAGACGAACTGTGTCTTTCGAAAGAGCACCCTCTTTCTGAGTATCAACCACAATTTCAGTTGTGTTCATCTTCTTTAAAAACAAATATTGAATCGTACCACGAATAGCGATTTTATTCATTTCATCATATTTCGTTTTTTATCTTTAAATAGCTGTATGGACTATTCAGCGAATCAAGCGGTTTACGTCATCTTTTAGGGATTTTTGAAATTTTCTATATTTTTTTAAATATATTTTATTAACGGTATCTTATTAGTTTTATTATTATTATTATTATTATTATTATTATTATTATTATTATTATTATTATTATTATTATTATGTATTTAAAACCTTTAATAGAAATAATTATATTTGGAAATATTATTATTAAGTAAAATTTTGTTCATTTTTGCAGAATAACGTGTGATTATATTTTTTTTATTATTGGTAATTCTGAACATGTATATTACTAAATATTATATGTCTACAACTCTACATTATACCTTTCAACCTGTATTGTGATTTCATTTTGCTTTTTGCATCGTTGTTCAAAATGTCAAATGCTCTGTCATGTCAAATTCAAGAGTTTGTAGTTAATTTATTGACTTATTTTGAAAATGAAAAATAGAATGGTGGGCTCTTACTTCCACTGAATTGTATTATTGAGGTAATATTTTGTACTATTTTTTAGTAATAATTTGAAAATTAAATCTATATGCTAGATAGTTTGTTGCATATACTATGAGAATGAAGTATTTATAACGGCGGACGGAGTATCCGTCAGAAAGTTTTAAATAAAATTGGATATTTGGATTTAAGAAGGCAACCCGCAGATCATTTTTTAATCAGTTTTACATGCTCATGTAAACTTTATAACACATTACGTCATTGTTTCTAGTGATATTATGACGTAAACCGCTTGATTGGTGGATAGCCTATAACTGTTAAACTAAATACCGAAAATAAACAAAACTTCCACTTGTTATCATAAAAATCTGACGGAATTCAAAAATCAATTTTGATCCCCAGTCCCAGTCTTTTCTGGTATCCCCACCCCAAATGACATTTGTCATTTCTCAATCATACAATCATAGTTCTTCAGAATCACAGTACTAATGTCAAAAATAATTTGCCAATAAATACTTCTTCAATATGATGCATTATTATTATTTACCCTCGAACTACGTATGTGTGCAAAGTTTGAAATTTGATCGGATATGTCACGGATATATGAAAATTGGATTTCAAAATTTGACCCTACCATATCAAACAAGTCAAGTTAAATAAAATGTGAAATTGAAAGATAATTCAAACAAGTTTTGTTCATTAGTTTACTACATATATGATTTGGTATCTATCATTCACAATACTGACAAATTTATAACATCTTTAAATTAAGTTTTTACTCGACCATTATAAGCGTAAATTTAAAAGTTTTGACTTCTAAAAATTAAGAATTTTATTCTCTAAATTTATTTATTATGTGTAAAGCGCCGAGTAAAGTTTTACGGGATAGATAATATATTTGAAAAAAAAAAAAAACTATGTTAAACTCCATGTCATGGATTCTCGTGTTCACCCAGTATACTGTATAGCAGCGATTCTCAACCTTACTAAATAGGGCTGCGAAAGATTATTTTTAGTCGCCATTTATTTTTAAATTAAAACTATTACGAAATAAGTTCAATCCATAGAAAATTGTTGAAATTTTTTTCTTCCATTCGTTAATATTGTCAATCATGTCTCCAATACCCCAATAGAGAGGTACCAGTTGTCCACTGTAAAATAGAAGTAGAATGACAAAGAGAGCAGAGTAAATACAGCGTTGTAATCATGATGCAGCGGATACGGGTTCACGAGCCAAGGGGTCGCATGGTATACAATTATTATTATTTTTTAACTTTTAAAATTTGGAGCCTATTAAAAGTTGTAGTCTCATTTACTTCTTGCTACGCCACTGCATATAAAATTAAACAATCAAACATAACAACAGAACATGTGCACAGACCTCAAAAATATGAAGTTTGCGGAATTGGGAACGTGACGTCAAAAAATTATTAAATAATTTTCCATTCCTCTTTTTACCTCCCGCTATCCTCGGTAAGGGAGGTATAGGGATCGTGCTAAAAATCACATATCGAGATTTTAGTAAATGACCAAGTTTAAGGTCCCTAGAATCCAATTTTAACATTTTCACGATGATGTCTATGTATGCATGTATGTATGTGTATGTGTGTGTGTGTGTGTATGTATGTATGTGTATGAATTTTGTCTTCGCTCTAACTCAAATACTAACATTCAGAAAATTCTGAAACCTTGTATTTCTACCTATTCTAATTCGAAAAGATTTGAGTGTAAATCGGATAAACGGAAATGGCACTTTACTTGAAGCTCATAATGGTTTTTCTTTAAAAAATACCATTAAATGCTATTTTTTCGCATTTTGTCATTATGAAGATTAAAGATTATTGAATTTTCTACAGGTATACATTAATACTTTTTCTATATATTTTACAGATAAATTTAAAAATCATTTTCTTTTTTTTAATCCTGAAGCCTAAGATAAACACAATTCATTTGTTACACAGTTTATTTTTCAAAGGAATGGTAAACGTCATTGTCAAAAAACTAATCACTACAAATTAATAATAATGACATTTTAAATAATAAAGAAAATCGGAAATAAAGCAATAGTTATATGCAATGGAACACAATATAGTTTGAAGCATTACTAAATACGTAGGTATGTATTTAAATTAATAATAATTAAATACCGGGAGGTTTTGTGTTGTCCACATCAGATTTTTTAATAAAATAATTTATGATTAATCATTATCTTAGTTTAATCAGAACATACTTAAAAATTGGTATGCATTACAATTGCTTTAAAAATATATTTGCTTTGCAAACTCCTATTGTTCACTGCAGGGTCGCGATAATGTTGTGAAAAGTTTTATAAGGTCGCGATGACCAAAAGGTTGAGAAACGCTGTAGTGTATAGCCTTTTATTCGCATCCATTTTAAGCTGTGTCACCAAAAAAGTATACTTATACACCCTGTCTACTTGGAATCCGTTATACTTGTATAGGTAGTGATGTCCTCGGGAAAATTCCCGGAAATTCCTTCAGTAACGATTCGCAGGAAGAAATTTTGTTACGTATTTTCCCGGATTTTTTTGAGAAAAAATAGGCGAAGGCCTATCCCATTCAGAAATGGACTATACCTATACGCACAGTACTGATTCTTCTGATTCTGATGTCTAATTACATATTTGTTTATATTTTAAATTATTTGTTCTTGTATTACCAATGTACACTTTTTCGATATTAATAAATTCCCAAGGAAATTTCTCAAAGAAATCCGGGGAAATTCCCCGTAATTTTAAATTTCGGGAATTGACCCATCTCTATGTATAGGGAATACATTGTTATTTTTTTTATTTTGCTGTAGTTACTGATCTATTAATTTTAGAGAAAAGTTGTTCAGAGTTAAAAATGACATAATAGGAGACTAAAATGAATAACAATTTCTTTTTATTTCAAAAAAATAACGCAAATTAAAATTCGCAATTTACAGTATATTTCAAAGTGCCATTCAATTACTGATGTTTTATTTGACAGATCTCATAATTTTACTCTTGTCAGAAAATAAGTTTATATAATTATTAAAAGTGTAATTAAACACAAAAATAAAGTATGAAATGATTAAAAATTGGTATATTTATTATAACAAAATAATAATGTGTAAAAGGTTTAATGTCAAATGAAAACAAATAAAATATAAGTAATTGAATGGTACTGTAAATTACGAATTTTATTTTGCGTTTTTCGTAAAATAAAAAGAAATTATGATTAATTTTAGTCTCCTATTGCGTTGTTTTTAAACAACTTTTTTATTTACAACTTTTCTTTAAAATTAATAGGTCAGTAACTACAGCAAAATGAGGAAAATAGCATTATATTCTCTATATACGGATTTCAAGTAGACACCTGGTATGTAGCTAAATTAAATTGTATTTAAAACAAATTTTTGAATACGTAACACACTCTAACATATTTATTTAAAACACAATATATGGGGCAATATGTGGGGAATGTTCAGTCATACTACGACGAGAAAAAAATTCTAATGTCCTTGTTTACTATTCTGAGGCATGTTATTAATTTATTCAATCACGTTTCCTAGTAGTAACTTTCATATTTATTGTGACCGTAACACCTAAATAGGGATTTATTCTTACTTGATGTAGTAGTTCTTATTTATGGGGTCTCGTGACCGTGCCTGAGTATCTGGTCGCGAACCTGAGGACCCTGGTTCGATCATGACCGACACCAAATATTTTAAAATTTAAGTGACCCTTGTGCTACTTCATTATTACCTATATTCGCGCACCCAGCAATGGGTAATATGTCATGATATATTTATTTTTTGCACGATCGGGTTTTTATCAATGTTTACCGATAGATGGTTTCCAAGACAAAAAGACTTTATTTACAAATTACTGATCGGTAAGTGATGTGAATCAGGAGGTGGAGGTGGTAAGTAAATAAAAACAACGATCAAAGCTTGCTTTAAAAATGACAATGTCAAAATCATTTTCAAATCTTATTTTTTTAATTAATACTGATATATCTGATGTATTGGTGATCTCGACTTGGTCCCTATTTCCAAAATCATCCTCCACCAGTAGGAAGCCCTTGCTGCCTTTAATACTAAAATAACTATATTTATCTTTTTTTAATAATGAACGGTTATACAAAATCAGAATTAGCCGATATGCCTTTGATGTATGACACAGACGTGCACAGGGTAATGCACTGGTAACTATACCTAACTACCGACAAAAATTATTTTTCATTCGAGGGCAATAATTAAAAAATGTTAGTATCTGTCCACTGACCGTCGTCTTCGAAAGAATTGAACATTCGTAATCATTTTGTAAACTTATTACTAAAAATAAAATAAAAAATTCAAACAAAATAGTGTTTCAATCCGCAACTGTTTGTTTCCGGAGATGAGTAAATTATAATTTGTTTCTTGTCTTAGCATAACTGGTGCATTCCTCAAATATTGCCCCCCTATTTTTCGAACACTCCACAAAACATTTAAATTCCGTTGTAAAAGAGAAAACCAATTGTAAGAAACTCTTTTAAATCTCATTTCCTGTCTAACTTTTACGATATCCGTTTTCAAAATAAACACCTCTCTCAAGTGCCATGGAAAAAATAACTGTTATTTGATCCAAGTTTTGTTTGACTGGAGCTCGACCAGTGTAACTTACGATTAATTGCACTGCGTGAATGCTTTGCTTTCGTTGCACAATGGCAATGAGATAACGCACGAAAATATCTCAAGAATAGGTTTGTTAGCAGCACATAGAAAGAATAATGTATTTATTGTTATAGCTGTCATGAAAGATAAATAATAATTAGTTCTTTATTTCTCTGGGGCTATTTTTGCGAGATATCAAACTTTTATCCATAAACAATGCTTATTAATTACAGGTTTGTTATTAAAAATAAGTTGTCAAGGCTATAAGAGAAAACTGTCGATCATGTATTCATACACAGCGGTATTCAAATTGGCTATTAGTATTTGATTCTAATTATGGGCAGTAAGCTCAATCAGTGATCAGAGATTGAGATACGTTATTTGCACTCAATTACATTACATAATACCCTACTAGAATACTAGACTGAGCCGATCCTTTATAAATATACAGGTCTTGGTGCAGAGAACGGGAGAGAATATGAAGATGTGTGCCTCGTCATTAACTACCGATGTCAGAAATTCAATCACATTTTAAAAATATATTTTTCCTTTTTCCCGTTCACAAAGTGAATTTTGTGACATTGTTTTTATCAAAAACATTATTATACCTGCTTCGCTTTAAATTGAGACTGACACGGCGCCATACTAGCTAATTTAAAAACATCTATTACAATTTCTTTGACTTGTGAATGAATCCTCTTCCCCTTTATAATAATTTTGAATAGTGTTTTTATTGTTGTAATAATAGCATTTAATAATTACTAGGAAATAGGTAACAATTATTGTTAACATTCGGTTACTATGGCTAAACGTCAATATACGAAACCCTCCATTTATTACATTTTGACCCGATACAAGGTCAATCTGAACTTAAACCGCGCCAAATATATCTTATCCGCCTTTTTAGTTACTAAGATAAACTCTGAGTAGCACGTATCTACGCTAAACCGTTCTTTTTAAAAGGGGATAAATGATCTTGAATTACCCATTTTCTTCGGCCTTGCTCCCGCAAAGCACCACTTTTTACCTCCCGATACCCTTGGTAAGGGAGGTATAGGGATCGTGCTAAAAATCACATATCGAGATTTTAGTAAATGACCACGTTTTAAGGTCCCTAGAATCCAATTTTAACATTTTCAAGATGATGTCTGTATGTGTGTGTGTATATGTAGGGATTTTGTCTTCACTCTAACTCAAATACTATCATTCAGAAAATTCTGAAACCTTGTATTTATATCCTATTCTAATATGAAAAGAAGCCATTAGATTTTGGTGTAAATCGGATATCCGGAAATGGCACTTTACCTGAAGCTCATAGTGGTTTTTCTTCAAAAAATACCATTAAATGCCATTTTTTCGAATTTTATGTCTTATGAAAATTAAAGATTATTGAATTTTCTACAATACTTTTTCTATGTATTTTACAGATAAATTTAAAAATATTTTTTTTTATTAGTCGCGAAGCCTAATATAAACACAATTCCTTTGTTACACAGTTCATATTTCAAATGAATGTAACTGACAGTAAATGTCACTGTCAAAAAACTAATCAATTCAAATTAATAATAGTGACATTTTAAAAAGAAAATAGTAAATAAAGCAATAGTTTTATGCAATGGAACAGTTTGCAGCGTTAGTAAATACGTAGGTATGTATTTAAATGAATAAAAATTAAATAGCGGGAGGTTTTGTGTTAGCCACATCAGATTTTTTGAAAAAATATCAAAGAGATTCTGAACTGATGGCGAATGTATATATTTGGTCTTGTTTGTTAGTATTTCAGATTAAAATGACAGAAAAAGAAGAAATTACCTTGATTTGCAAACAGAATAGGTAGTGTATTATTTCATATAACGAGTGAAAAATATCGTGCGAGTGTAAAGTTTGACGAACAAGGTGCAACCGAGTAAGTCAACACACGAGCAATACGATATTATTTCGAGCGAGTTATGAACACTATTTTTCAGAAGATCACAAAAATAACATATATTTTCGAAAATTTTATATCAAATGACAATATCTAGGTAAAGTTTATTTTTTCAAACAATCAACCAGAGCAACAAACAAAGCGAGGCTGCCTGGCTATGTTTATTTGGTCTCATCATTGCAATATGCCTAATCATATCGTGATAGTACGATATTCTTATCATGCTGGTGTACAATATTTTCAACTTTTATAAATAGTATACCGTGAAAAAAAAATTATCCAGAATTAACTGAAATTTGATGTATAGGTACATCTCAATTAAAGTACTTATAATCTACTTGTTCTCTTAATTTAGAAACAATTGGCCAGGCGGTAGCTGAAATGTTTGTAACATGTGAAGAATAGTAAATGACAAAATAAACATTACATTTTAAATTATAAATTATACATCCAAAGCGAGATTTAATCAAAAAATTAATATGTTAATGTACGGATGTTATATAAAAAGTACAATGTAGCTTTCTTGTAAAATCGGCCCAGGAACCCAAAATTCCTCTAAAAATCCACAAAGTGGAAGAAAAGAAAGGAAAAGAAAGAGGAAAATGGGTAGGTACATTATACGTAATCAAACTCTTTTTTGCATCAATGATCTTTTCATTACAATTAATATTTTTTTAAATCAGCTTTGTGGATCCAATGGTTTGCGCATCACTGCGACTGTAATAAGAACAACGCGCAAATAAGTCCGCAATATACAGAGCCTGCGCGGTATTTCCGGGTGGCTATACCTCTTAATCGGTAGGGTATGGTCCTAGCTGCTCGAATTGACATAAAAATTTTCGCCCTCGTGCAGGACGCTCGGCGCACCCACGTGTCCTTTAGAAACTTCCGTGTCGGCGGAACGGGCTACAACTTTTATTGAAATTATTTTCTGGTATAACGTAGCGTTCTTGAAAAATCGTCCAAGGAGGCTAAAATTTTCTCCAAAAAAACCACAGATTGCTATGTTCAAAAGAAACATGAATACGTTATTTCTAACCAAACTCGTTCTTTTTGTACTGCTGCATCAAAGACCTTATCATTATAAGTAATATAAAAATAAAATCAGCTATGTAGGTTCAATGGTTTGCGCACCACTGCGACTTTATGAGAAATGCGCCAATGAGGTATTAATCGATAAACTAAGGTTCCATCAACATATAAACCAAACGGATTGCACCAATTGACATAACAGTGGTCTCTCTCGCGCGGGGCAGCTTGGCGCACTTTCGCGTCTCTTTAAAATATTCCGTAGCGACTGGCCTGTGATAGTCACAAACACGCTGCTGATCTCTGTATCGATAGCTCTTGGAACGCGCTACAACTTTTATTAGGGTTATTTTCCGGTATAACGTAGCGTTCGTACGCAATCGGTCAAGGAAGCCAAAATTTTCTCCTAAAAACCACAAAGTGTTCTGTTCAAGAGGAAAATTGATACGTTATTTATAACCAAACTATTTTTTTGCACTGCATCATCAAAGACCTTATCACTACAATTAATATTTAAAAAAAGAAAAAACCCTATAGATCCAATGGTATGCCGACTTTAAGAAAACCGCGTCAATGAGGTATACAACCCGCAATATAAAGTGCCTACGAGGGATTTACGGATGGCTACATCTCTTAGGCCCGATATTTTCATCTCTGTTTATACTGCCGCAAAGTTAACTGTCGGTTATAAGAACAATGTTGCATAGAAAAATTGACACATGTATAATTTTTACAATTTAGCCAAATAAATTTTCAAAATTCAATAACAGTAATAAAAAGTTTGTTTTCGCTTTAAATCCAAAATATATTCTAACAAAAAATGTATAAGTATTACTATTAATAGAAACAATTATATCCTGCTTGCTTTATCTATAACAATATCAAGGGCCGAAATCTGCAAATGGGGTTTTTTTTCTTATAACTGTTTTCTGTAGATTTAAATACAAATGTACTAACTTTAGTTATATACTACCTATATATACGTAAGTAATAATTTAACAACAGTTCAATCTTTTTTATAAAATAAATATTTTAAAGAATGTTTATGAGCAAGGTGGTCATTTATTTATTTAATTTATTTATTTATTTATTTATTTAATAATTAACTATTCTACGGGACAAACCCAAAATACGGATAGTGGTACAAAATTCAAAACAAATATTACAAAATATAAAATACAAATACGAGATAAGTAACGAACATAATATATAAACAGAAAAACTTAGTTAAAATTTTAATAAACCACTAAGTTTATAATGCAAAATAAAAAGGTCATAACGTGATTACAAAGGCTAGAAGCTGCTCGGTTAGAATTATAAGTCCTGTTTCGGATAAATATACTCGTAAATTCTATCGCCTAAACTACTCGCTTTTCTAAAATTTCAAGAAAATTTTTATGCATCTGGAATTTTTTTAATAACTCCTATTAGAATCTTTCTTTATTCTAGTGATAGTTTTTAGTAGATAACCACTGAAATAAATAGCTTTTACAGAGTGATTCACAACTTTATGCACAAGGGCATATAGTACTGACTAAAATGAGTAAAAAAAAGCTTAATCAATATGGATCCGATATTCAGCTGTTTCCGAGAAATGTCATTTTGTATTAGACGCGAAGAAAACCTGACAAAGATAGTGATCGAACAAAATTTTGTCTATGCCAGTAAATAGACTATATAAACACAATAAAAATTAATATGAAACATTTTTCTCTATTTCTAATAGTTACGAAGTTGTTTGAAAATAAAACATTGCCAAGGTCGCCACATTTTACGACAATGGGGATTACACCATTTTTTTTTTATAATTTCATCTGAAAATATTAGGAAAACTAAGTCTATTGATGAAAATCCGGTAAAAAAATTCCTATTAATAAGCGAGTTATAGTCTCCCGAATTTTGAAAAGATTGACGTGACGTCACATTTATGTGTTTTTATATCAAACTGTTTTCATCATGAACCTAAATGTTCTTGAAATATATACTATTTTAAGTTATATTTACATAAAAATAAATGAATATTATAACACTGTATAAGTCTGCATACTTTATAATTACAGGTGTATTTAAATTATTAAGTTTAATGCAAGAAATTTATGTTAAAATAAAAACTGTTTGGAAACTGTAGTACAGGGTACAGGAATGTTAGCCCCTCCTTTCGAATTTAAATTTCTGAACTTCCATTGGTAGTAATCCCCACCTCCTAACACGCTATTTGTAATGCATGTATAGGCGGTTTCTCGGTCGCCAATCAAAATATTTTCATATTAGTGTCGAAGCGCTATAACAAAAAACCCTTTATTTCCGAAATATCTCAATTATACCATTTCATTTTTTTTTATTATTATTAATATTCGTTATTCAGCATATACATTCGTATTTTTGTACTATTTTCCTTTAATTCGATTGAGCCGTAATCCCCCATTATTTGATTTTTTTATTTTTTAAAAAAAATAAAAACATCTTAGGTGGTCATCTCTCTTAAAGGTAAATAAAAAGGCTCATTTAATATAATCATAACTATTATATAGTTTTCGAGGTAGCAGAGGTAAATGTAATAACTCATTTTCACTGCCATAGATCTCGGAAACAATTAAAGATCAGACCCATGTTGATTAAGCTTTTTTAAATCATTTATTCAGTACTATAGGCCTTTAAAGTTTGAGCACAAAGTTGTGAAGCATCCTGAATATTTTCTTATTAATGGCTTATTGCATGTTTGTTTTTCTTTTTTTATTTTGGTAAACTTCTTTAGTTAAAGAATAGTGCTTGTGACGATAGGCTCTTTCGTCCAGCAAGGGTTTTCCCTCCTTTTGTAAACCTGTAGTAGCACCGTCACAGTTAGATTGTTTAGGAACGTGTATTCAACAATATATGTTGTTTATTTATTGTTTATGTATTGTTTAATCTGAAAAGTAAGATGTATTTATAATATTGGTAAAACATTTAACGAAATACTGACCTGTAAAAGACAATATCCGACCGTCATGATGTGGAAAGACAATAATCACATGTTCAACATAACCGCACTATTGTTGTTTCAGCTACAAGTAAAAGTATTTTATGTAAAAATAGCATTGTGTATATTTGTAATTTAACTTATCATAGTGTTGTGAAGCAATGTAACTCTCGTTTACACATTGGATTGCATTATTGTGTTTGTTTAGTTCTAGAACTTTCTGACAATTGTAACCTTGTAAATTTTGACGTGTCGTGATTCACAACATGCTCGCGCGTCCGCATCGCACATGTGAATGAAATTGTGTTTTATTTGAAACAATGTTTGTAAATTATTTCATGTTGTAAAATGGAATTAGGGTAAAGAAATGTGACCAGAGAATTTGTGTAAATTTTATAAAAATATTATTTATCATTTGAGATAGTAGCGACCCCTGTATACTAAGTAAAATTACTCCCTCCGCTGTTTAAATGAGAAGTACCGTTATTTGTTTGAGTTTATAAGCCGTTGCACAGCTCTGTGAAGCCAGAACGGGCTTCGCCCGTTCGAAAGAGTCGAACGGTCAAGGATTCTGGTTAGGTCCTTCTGCATAGGGAGAAGTTGAGTTCTGGGAACAGGCTCCTTCGAACCGCCGAGAAGTTGAGTGCTGTGTGTCAGACCGCCGTGTGTAGGCTGAGTACGTCCGTACGTCTCACCGCCGTCCGTCAGAGGAATCCGCCGTGTGTAAAGATTGAGTCTGCCTTGTACAGCTCGCCGTTGTTTGTCCGCTGGAGAAATTATTAGTATTTCTAACGTAGTAAAGTAAATTTCAATACGTGTACTTACCGTGGTAACTCTGGCCACAGTTCAAAAAGAAGGGTGTATTTATTTATATATAAATTGTGTGTCTTTGTTGTACATATCTTCGTGTGTTACAATATATTTATTTAAATTGCGCCAGTCTTTCTCTGTTGTTATCAACCAACCCTGCGCCCTCACCTCCACTAGGCTATCCGAGGCAAGCTCCTTTTGTACCGCTGTAAAAATGGCGCCCGAGCAAACCGTTCATACCCAGGAATTAAGGAGCAATAATGACGTCATCCACCGACCTCCGAGGCGAGGAGGTGGCGTCGTCATATGCTGTATTCGGTCCATTTTTATTTAGTTCGTTAAATAATTTTGATTAATTCGATCTATCTCCTATGAGAAATTATTCCTATTCTTTTGTAGAGCTGGAAACATTCTAATTCGACATTTTTTATTTTTCAATAAAAATCTGATATACAGTACCAAACTCAAAATGTTTATAATAATTTTGAAAATTGATTCAAATAAATATATTTGACCAAATTAAAACAAGTCAAAAACCATTACCATTCGCAAAGGTCTACATTTTTAAAATCATTTTTTTTTAATAAGCTTTAAAGCGTAAATGATTGTAGTGAAAATGCACAATTGAAAAAAATCTATACATAAGTATTACTATAGAGGGTGTTAATACTAAGTCGTTACACCCGAAAATGGTAGTTAGAACTCATTAAAACAAACAACTTTTCTTAGTTCCAATTTTTGATTTGGTGCCCCGGTTCGTAGTTATTGGAGTTCTTTTGTTTTTCGAAAAATCGTCATAACTCCCTTATTTTAAAGACTATTGAACTTTTTTTTCTTTCAAATTTACCTTTAGGCTCTCTAAAACATTTGGCATTTATAATTATTTTTTATATTTTCAAATGACAAAATGGCGATCGATCAAAAATTTCAAAACATGATTTTTTGATAACCACTCCAGCGATTTTCAAAAGTAAAACATTTATAAAATCTTAAAACTATCTACTACAACATTTGTTCACAACATTTTTTTCAATATATTCCAAAAAAAGTGTTTATTCATTCAATTGACTTTAATTGACAGTGTGTTCAAAAATAATCCTAACTTGCACATGAACAAAAAAATGAATATCAATTTGAAAGTATTTAATTAAATGTCAATTTGACACGAGATATTGCCAAAAATGTTTTCTAAAGAAATATTCTTCTATCCTTATTTTAGGAATAGAAATAAATTAGTAAACGGTGAATGGCAATAATCTGTATCCTCCTTTATCTTTTCTCCTTAAAATTACATTTCACGATCAATTGTGACAACTTGATTTTTGAATTGAATAATGATGAGACATACTTTCTGTGTTCATAGCCTTCTCCAAATTAGGAATTTTTCTGAACACACTGCACTTATGTAAGTCAAATAAATGAATAAATACTTATTATGTATAGATTGAAAAAAATGTTTATGACAAATCTTGTAGTAGATAATTTAAGGATTTTATAAATGTTTTACTTTCGAAAATCGATTGAGTAGTTATCAAAAAATCATGTATTGAAATTTTTGATCGATCGCCATTTTCTCATTTGAAAAAATAATTGTAAATACTAAACGTTTTAGAGAGCCTAAAGGTAAATTTGAAAGAAAAAAAATTTCAATGGTCTTTAAAATAATGGAGTTATGACGATTTTTCGAATAACAAAAGAACTCCAATAACTACGAACCGGGGCACCAAATGAAAAATTGGAACTAAGAAAAATTGTTTGTTTTAATGAGCTCTAACTACCATTTTTGGGTGTAACAACTTAGTATTAACACCCTGTATAAACTGAGAAAATAAAAAGGATTATTTGTTAGTGGATAAAATGTAATAGAAAAAAAGAGAATATTTATTAAGTACCTATCTACCTATAGATAATATAAAAATATATAAATGTAAAACAATTTTTAATAATGTAATAAAAATAAACTTTACTTAGAAATAATAAACTGGGAACAAAACGAAACAAATAATATTCATAAATAATTTATAAATGAAGACTAGAAATGAATAATGATTTAATCTCTGATTCCGTTGTTTGAAATAAATTTGTGAAAAAAAAATAATCTAATTATACAATTCGAGAGTTCGATAAGTAGTTATTTTGAACTGTACTGTCTTGATTTTTTGAGGCCCCTGTTCAGATGAGGCCCGAGACGCACGCCTCATGCGCCTAATGGATAATCCGCCACTGAATATATTGCATCTAAAAAGTTCAATTGTTCATTCAATATTTCATGAAGTAAATGCAATTTTGTAATTATTCTTTTACTTTATTTCATTTATAAATTTATTTCCAATGCTGCCTTATATACATATGTAATTGCTTCTAAAATTTCTGAGTTCCATATGTAAATATCCTTATCGGCTGGTATTTGCACTTCATAGCTAAAATATATCTTTTCTAATCTGTTTAAGACTAGAGTCAGAAGAGATATATTTAATCTTGAATATGGTACCTAACTAAATGTTGCTCTCAAAAGGAAAAATATATCATTTAGTATGATTTACTTTGAAAAAGAGTAGCGACAATCACAAATATATAGGTATGTACATTTCTCTAAATTTCTGGATAAGAATGGCATATTCTAGAACGCTTATTGATGCTAGAATGAATTTTATTCGTAACTGATTTTTTAGCGGTATTTTGTTATTTGGATCTGGCACTAGTACTATTGATTTGGTGATTTCAACAAAAGAATTATTAGCAAAATATTTACAAATTTTAGGACTAAATCGTTAATAGTTACTTGAATTTGTACATATAGTCCAGTCATTAGGTAGATTTACCCTGCAAAATGTCGGGTATTTTTGATTTTTGGATATGTTATATATTTAGAGGTCTCAACAAAAAATGCAAGTTTTCCCCCTCGGGGGCCTTCGGGAAGCACCGCCAACTTGAGAAAAAAGGCGCAAAAAAGCGGTTTTTTCTAAATATCTCTTCACTTATTTGCATTAGGCAAAAATACTTATTATCTAATTTGTTGACTATAAAATTCTCTACAACTTTTATCTAAAACATTTTTTTCTATAATTAATAGATAGCGAGCTACAGTGCTTCAAACAGAGCAAATTTTTTGAAAATTACATGAATGCTTCATTTAAATCATATTTTATTATATTTTTTTTACGTTTTTTTACAAATTACTTTTTGACAATCATTAATTATTATTATTTAACATATATATGTAAATATTAATTATTGTTTATAGTTTTTTTTTTCATTCTAAAGATTTTTTATAGTCCAGCAAATTTATGATTTTACCTTAAAGTAATTACTACAAAAGCTTTTTAACGGAATCCAGTACCAGAAAAGTGCGCTGAATAACATATCAATATTTTCCCGAAATCGGAGCATGGGTACCTCCCGCCAATTTGGACAAATGGCGGCATATTCAGGTTTATGGCCATTTGCTTAAAACAATTATGAAAATATTTAAATTATTCAAAAAAACAAACAATATTACGTATTTGATACTTAGTCTAATAGGTTTCACTATTTACAACAGTTTACATTCGACTTGGCATCGAAAGAAGTAAGTTATCGATAACTGTTTTATAAAAATTGTTAACGTTTTCCTGCAATTTTTTAGTTTTTCATCCACCACTCTGATCTTTTTAAAGATATGATGACGCGGTTTTAAATTTTGAATGCAGCATGAAATTCTCTTTAATATCATGTATTACACGATTATTGCCGATGAACAATTGGCGAGTTACTAACAACTAAAACTCACATGAAATTCCTATAAAATTTTAAACATCTGAAAATCGGCTCTTTTCTCAATTTTTCATCAACGACTTTGACACCTATTAAATACTTAATATTGGTTATCTGTAAGCCTGTTGAAATTTTGAAAGAGAAAATGAAAAAAGAGCCGATTTTCAGATGTTTAAAATTTTAGAGTGATTTCATATGAGTTTTAGTTGGCAGTAACTCGCCAATCGTTCATCGGCAAAAATAGTGTAATACACGATACGAAAGAGAATTTTATGCTGAATTCAAATTTTAAAACCGCATCATCGTATCTTTAACAAGATCAGAGTGGTGGATGAAAAACTAAAAAATTGCAGGAAAACGTAAACAATTTTTATAAAGCAGTTATCGATAACTTACTTCTTTCGATGCCATGTCGAATGTAAACAGTTGTAAATAGTGAAACCTATTAGACTAAGTATCAAGTACGTAATATTGTTTGTTTTTTTGAATAATTTAAATATTTTCATAATTGTTTTAAGCAAATGGCCATAAACCTGAATATGCCGCCATTTGTGCAAATTGGCGGGAGGTTCCCATGCTCCGATTTCGGGAAAATATTGATATGTTATTCAGCGCACTTTTCTGTGACTGGATTCCGTTAAAAAGCTTTTGTTGTAATTACTTTAAGGTAAAATCATAAATTTGCTGGACTATAAAAAATCTTTAGAATGAAAAAAAAACTATAAACAATAATTAATATTTATATATATTAGTTAAATAATAATAATTAATGATTGTCAAAAAGTAATTTGTAAAAAAACGTAAAAAAATATAATAAAATATGATTTAAATGAAGCATTCATGTAATTTTCAAAAAATTTGCTCTGTTTGAAGCACTGTAGCTCGCTATCTATTAATTATAGAAAAAAATGTTTTAGATAAAAGTTTTAGAGAATTTTATAGTCAACAAATTAGGTAATAACTATTTTTGCCTAATACAAATAAGTGAAGAGATATTTAGAAAAAACACTTTTTTGCGCCTTTTTTCCCAAGTTGGCGGTGCTTCCCGGAGGCCCCCGAGGGGGAAAACTTGCATTTTTTATTAGGACCCCTAAATATACAATATAGGTATCCAAAAATCAAAAATACCCGACCTTTTGTGGAATAAACCCTTATTTTTCTACCAAATGACTGGACTAATATGTATTAAGCATAATTGATCGTGTATTGCAAAATTGATAAAAAAAAAATAATTCTGATTCTGGCCAATAAATCAAATTTAGTTAATATATTTATGAGGATATCACTTCAAAAATATTCTGGATAAGAATGGCATATTCTAGAGCGCCTATTGATGCTAGGATGAATTTCATTCGTAAACGATTTTTTAGCGGTATTTTGTTATTTGGATCTGGTACTACTAGGTACTATTGCATTAAATACACACAATATCTAGACAACGGACAAAAATATGTAAATCCCTGTCATAAACCAAACTATTTTAACAAGAAGATAATAGAAATGAAAGTGGAGACAGAGAAAATAGTATTAAACCTGTCACAGAAAGATATTCAAGCTTTCATTAGTTCACCCACTCGCCACTACGCGGCTTGTTTCCGATTTTCTAATTCGTACTGGAATAGTTGCCTTCTGAAACTTAAGTTTTAATATATTGTTATTTATTATTAATATCTTATATAATATCTTCACGTTACTCTTTTACTTAATTTAATATACTGTTCTATTTTTAAATACAGTTAAAAAATATTTTTTAAATATAGTATAATCTGCATTCTACATACGTACATTGGGTCAATGGTTAGAACAATGGCTCGTAGTCATAAGTACGCTAGGAGCATAGGAGACCCAGGTTCGAATCCCGCTAAGACATAGATGTTTGAATATGTCAAACGCACTCTGTGGGTTTGCATTTTTATTCAAACCATTGGAATTCTCTAATATGATATATATTTAAGGTTTCCATATACTATATGAAGCCAGTGTATACATACAATTTGTAAAAATGTATCCAATATGATATAGCATAAATAGATGTGGGTAGAAACCGTAATGATGTACGTATATACTATATAGTTACACAATTCCTATATGTTATATTCTTCCATGTTTGAATACGATTGAAAAAGGAATGTTAAAAAATAAGACAGGTAATTCACTGCATAATTAAAATTTAAAATAGATATTATGAAAATCAAGAAAATTTACCGAAGAACCGTAAGAACTATTAATATTCATATAATTATGATATTGGTAGTAAACATGAATATTTCCTATTAATTTAATTATTCACTGTTACATGAACAATAAGAGTTGCGGAGTTACTGTTACAAACACTAAAGGCGGATTTATGCAGCCATTTTCATTTACATTTACTTTTTAATTTAATTTTCATTTAATTCTCATTTATAATTTTTAAATATACCTATTCATACAAAAATATACGACAAAAATAAATGAAAATGAACGCATGCGCACATATAAAAATACGCTGACAGATGATGAATGATGAATGTCATAGCGCCACTTTCATTGGAATAAAGTTTATTAATGAAAATGTTCAACAATAATAACAACGAAGAAGTTATGAGTTTAGTTTTCAATATGTTAATTGCAATAAACCGTAAAAAAGAAACTATAACGGAAATACATTATGACAACCAGCTGATCAACTCAAATTCACGTCGTTGTCATACCGTACACGCATGCGCAATTTATAATTTTCATTTATTAGATAAAAGTTGGCCATCTTTAAAAATAAATGAGAATGAGAGATAAATGAAAATGGTGTATGCATGGCTACATTGGTTTACATACATTTATCTTTTAAATGAAAATTAAATTAAATGTAAATGAAAATGGCTGCATAAATCCGCCTTAAAATAGTGTAGTAAATGAGTAGTCTTGCATCGACCAGATATACCCTGTTTATTATACCAGACCAGTCAAAAAATAGGATATATTATGGTTATAAGTTGGCATCACTATTCTACAAAGAGTCAGTTTTGATTGTTTAACACAAGAATTAGCAAAATATTTACAAATTTTAGCACTAAATCGTTAACTGTAACTTAAATTTGTACGTACTTGTTAAGTATAATTAATCATGTATTGCAAAATTAATTTAAAAAACAAAATTCTGATGTTGATGAGACAATAAATCAAATTCAGTTAATATATTTATGAAGATATCACTTCCAAAAAATTCTGTATTCCACGCAGGGATGTAAAATTACCGTATTTTTTTATAAATTACCGCAGAAATTTAATGATTTGAACACTGTTTAAAATACTGTATACTCGTATAAATTACCATGCAGAAATGATTGGGAATTATAGTGAGGTATGTGACCATAATGGAATTTCAATATTTGAGTCATATTAGTAATTAGGTATCAAGGCTGTTATAAGGACAATAATGCCTGAGGTCAACAATGTACTTTCCGAGAACCTCTGGCCCGAGGTTTGTACTTTGATCGAAGGCTTTATTATCCGTTTCTTATCTCTCGTGGTACCTTCAACGTTTAAGGCCTATTTATAATGAAGTAACGTTAAACGCAACGCAACGTGACCGGTAATGCAAACACAAAATCTGTGATTTATAATAAACGCCAAAGATAGCGCTTTTAACCAATCAGAAGAATTCGGTATATTCCTTTGAAATTCGGCTCACTTTTATTTATTGTCATTATATGACGTACATACGTATTTATAAATAAGATCAGTATATAACATAATTTAAATAGTAATGGACAGTGACGAAAATATAGTATTTATTTTGTAGTTGTGACAGTTCACGAACATGATAATACAGATTTTTATAGTAAAATTGAAACACTGAATTCTGATTGGCTAGCGGTACAGCAGTAAGGTAGAAAGATGAGAGTTGGTCATCTTCTCCGTTGCGTTTATTGCGTGGCTGATTTTGGCGCTGCGTTACTTTTCATTATAAATCAGCATATAGGAATACCATGCGCTAATATTTTGACCTTCCTGCAACTGTGTTACAACTTAAATAAATAGGTCTTTAATGTTTTACTTTAATTTTTTAATGCTCTACTGATTACGGGTCAGAAATTTTTAATAAAAAAGGTAGGTTATGAGAATGCTTCTGCTTGTTTTCTAGGCTTTATCCCATTGTCAAGAAATTGACATTGACACGGGATAAAGCCTAAGAAACAGGCATTCAAGTCTACCTACTTCGTAAATTTTATTAAAACTTTATGATCCATAATCCGTATAATATTAAAAAATTATATTAAGACATTAAATGTTGAAGGCACCACGAAAGTTAAACGGACAATAATGCCTTCGGTCAAAGTACACACCTCCTTATATACAGAGTATTAAAAAATAAGTGTCCCAAATTATGAGGACATATAGTACTGGCCAAAATGAGTAAAAGAAATATAATCAACATGGCTCTGATCTTCAATAGTTTCCGAGATAAAAGGCAATGAAAAATGAGTAACGGTATTTACCTCTGCTATCTCGAAAACTGTAAGAGTTACGACTTTGAGTAAATGAAACATTTTGTTTACCTTTCAGAGGTCATCTTAGATGTGTTTTTGTTTTTCAAAAAAAATCAAATGTACTAAGAGAAAAGTTGTGGTGACCTTTGCCAATATTTAGTTTTCAAATAACTTCGTAACTATTAGAAAGTGAAAAAATGTATCTTATAAAATGTTATTGTTTTTACCTTCCGTCACCTTTAGGTAAGGAAGGTATTGTCTTTGGTCAAAAAATTCGGTGGTGAGTTTTTAATGAATAAGCACATTTTAGGTCCCTACAATACGAATTTACTATTTTAAGATGATGTCTGTATGTATGTATGTTTGTGTGTGTCCGTGTGTGTGTGTATGTGTGTTCGTGTGTGACAAATTTTTCTCCGACGATAACTCCAATACTACAATTCTAAAAATTATAATTCTTTCGTATTCCTCTTCTGTACATCCAGATGAAGATTTTGGTTATAATTGATCCACCGGAAGTACCCTTATTTGAAGTTTTTAACAGTTTTTCTTAAAAAAACGCAGTTAAATATTATTTTATGACATTTTATTATTATATTTATTAAAGAAAATACTCTTCTCTATATGGTTGGATTATTCATTTTCCTTCATATTCAATAGATGTAGATTTAAAGCATTATAAAGAAATTAATTTTCAAAAATTAGTCAGCTTTGCTATTTATCATGGAAACAGCTGATACATTCAAAAAAATGTAATTGACAGATGTGTGTTGCAAGTGCAAAACCAAATATGGAAAGTATGGGATGAAAAATTAGTATTTCATAGTGGTCTTCTCAAGTGACATGCAGTGAAAGGCTAAAAAGAATATGGAAGGACTGTATCGCAGAAGACTTGAGAAAGGAAGGACTGTGTGAAGAAGATGCGTTGGACAGAAATGAGTGGAAGAGAAGAGGAAACAGCGACCCCTAATAAAATAGGGGAAAGCTGAAGCAGAAAGTAAAATGTGTCAAGTGCATTTTACTTAGTGTATGTTTATGTCATAATTTTATTGGATTTATAGAACCTTTTCAAATGAACTTTTGGTATGAAATTTGTAAAAAATAGTATGTGTTCGTGTTCGATTTTACATGATATTATATAGAAACTGTTCCACGGTCCTGTTGGTATGGGATTTGTGCAAAATACATCGAATTGACGGAAGGTCTTGTACTGGCCACAACAGATTTTTTTATAGTCTATTTGCTGGCAAAGACAAAATTTTGTACGATCATTATCTTAGTAAATTTTTCTTCGATTCTAAAACAAAATGGCCTCTTTCTCAGTTGAAGATCGCACCCAAAAATAATAATAATAATAATATTAATAATAATATTAATAACATTAATAATAATAATAATAACAATAATAAAAAAATATTGTTTCCAAATAAGGAAGTTATTTACAAAATTGAATATATTGGAAAAGGGGTACGATGACGCGAACGTGTTCGGCGATTTACATCTACCGTTATGACACTGTTTGTCGTGCTTAGTACACTGTGGCGTCAAGGTACCTCGTCTCCAAAACTTTAATAACTTATTTCTCGTAACCTACGTATAATTAGTCGATTTAAAAAAATACAGGTATTTTATTTTTTGTCTAGTATCATATATGTAAAAATAAAAAATTAGCCACATACCCTATTCTTTAGAAAATATGCAAATGTTAAAGAATCTTTTAACAGAAAAAATAAAATGCATTGTATCTGTATTAATAAAAAAATATCCTTATGTTGTAAATATAATCAATATTAAAATAAAAAAATCTCTGCTAATTTAGGTTCTTTACCCGGCAATTTCCGATTTTACATCCCTGATTACACATCCAGAAACTTCTTTGAAGTCCTCGCCTCCAATTTCTAGATTAGTTAGTGATACATAATACATACAAATAATAACTTCGTAAAAAAGAAAGATACCTACTCGTTGCATTGCTTAAAAATTTAATACGTATTCAAAATAGTAAGATTTTTATAAATTAAATTATTTATTACAGTACGAGTACAATTTCTATTATTATACAATATTTACATTTAGATTGTGTACCAATTTTGCATCAATTACCAAACTGGTTTCATTAGTTAAAGTTTCCCAGAGTGCGTGAATAAGCAGGAAATATTAGTTAAGACTAAATATTATCAGCTACTAAAGTTTGCTAAGACCGTTTCGTCCAACAATATAAAAGAATAGGTGTAATGATAAATTTACTTTTTTCTGTGTTTTATTTTGTACGAATTCGAATTAGCTTTACAGCAATTACACTCAAATTAGTAAAGTCTTTCTCGTATTGTATCTATAAAAGGGCATAGGTTCCCGTATAGACAGAAAGAAAAAAATCAAACAGTGTCTCTAAACCGGTTTGGATTTTGTGATGTCTTAGCATTCGTGCCGCCCGAGTCCAAGTCAACTAACGTGGCTGCTGCAGAACAATGGACAAATAAAGAAACCATTGCCGCCGTGATCAAGTTTTTATTATTAGCTTAGAACATGCTGGATGGATTGTATTTATTTATTTATGTGCTAAGATGCAAAACAAGTTTCCTAGATTACCAGTGACAAATCAGCCTTGAAATGTGATATCCTTAAATTCTGCAGACTTTAAAACGATAAAGTCATGATAAACTTTTCTTTCAACTGATTACTAACTAACTGTGAAGTCCTCTTACTGTAGAGAAAACGAGAAAAGACAGGTATATTTATTTTATCACACTATCTTCCTATTATAATGGTATTTTAATATAACGAAAAATTAATAACATCAAATCTTTTTAATTACATTACTGAAGATGCCATAAGTCATAAGTGAGAAAATGGTTTCAAGTTAAAAGCCATTATGAATTAACAAATAAACTATCTCAAACATAATTTATTTGATAGTTAAAATTTTAAAATAAATATTTTCACATTAGCAGGTTTATATCTTAATATCATGTCGTAGCATATTTAAGTACTTATTACCTTTTCCTTAAACTCGAAATGATTAGCTAATAAAAACATCACTATTTACTGCATCGTCTTTTTTTATTTGCAAGAAAAATAGCTATCTGTGTACCATGTGCGCGAAATAAATATTTTTCTACCCCTATGCTTTAATACTTATTAAATATGTGTTACCTACTTGTCCTTGAATGACACTCATGATGGTACAGATTATCATTATGATAGATTTTCTTTTTATTATAATATAAATTATCATTATGATGCAGATTTTCTTTTCATTTCGATACAGATCGTCATTATGATACAAATGCAGTTTGTAATCAATTTATTAGTTTTTTTCGAAATCGCAATTTATTTTTTGGAAAAAAATATTTCCAATTTCAACACATATACTGGAGAAACAGAAAAAAAGTAAGTGACATCAAGAGCAACAATGGGGTATTCCACTCAATTTTTTTTATTATTTTAAATAAAACTTCATTCAGTTTTGAAGCAATTCATAGTATTAAAAAATCTTAATTGTTCCTAGTTTCAGAGTATTTTATTTTCGAGAAATCAGTGTAACGTCACATTTCCTCTATACTTGTCTTTCTCACACACACTGTTCTGAGTACGCTGCGAGAGAAGGATAACAATTGTATGATGTCAATTTTCCCTTTTAGCAAATGTAAAATATCTTGTAAAGTAATTATTTAAAAAATGTTTTCATTGTTTCAACTATTATTTATTGAGCCATACTTTATGTTAAATTAAAATTTTCTTAATTTTGTTGTTATGGTGGAATACCCCATTCTTCTTAATAATATTTTTTTGAATTCTCATTTTTTTATCATTTTTAGACAAGTAATGAATTTTTTTTACAAAACAGAAGATTTTTAACACAATATCTACAAGATTTACAAAAAAAGTTACTAATGCCAGGTTTAACCAACATCAAATAAATATTCGAGTAGCTTATTCATCAAATAAGTGAAACATATTGGATCAAAATATGACAGCTAGAATAAATACCGTCATTTGTGTTACGCGATATTTTCCTCTTATTCGACGATTTAGTTGACGTTTGTGAAACTGGGCATAAGAAATATTGTTGCTCTAGACGAGTTCTATCACTGGTTAAATTTAATGTACTTATTTCTGTTACATCGTGTAACAGACTAAACATATACACACTCTTACAAGGTGCACACAATATTTTTTCTACAACTAAATTTAATATTTAGAAAATAGGTATAACTGTTTAACAAAAAAAAATAAACTCTATTGACAATATTGACATCTTGCCAATAACGACAGTTAACAGTTGAATTTTCCAATAAATTTTGATACATTTAATTTTTACACGAGTTTAATACAAAATTTATTAAAATATACATATTAATATAATCATTTTCATAATTTAAAATTCATTTTTTTTTTTAAATAATGCACCCAGTGCACAAAATAATTTGCACAGTGTGTGAAGTATGCGTTGTTATGTTTACATAATTAATGAAATAATGACATATTTCGCATTTATATCAATGCACAAACTTCAACTTTTTTGACAGTTGTAGAAAAAATCTATCTTTACCAGTTTTCAAAACAACTACCAATACCTTCTACTGATTGATTATCGATAAACAATAAAAAAATTTAATCTCAAAATGTAAAATTTAAATTATTGTAAATTTACCATTTGACTTCGAAATTCCTGATAGTTTCTGAAATTATTTTTTATATTTTTTCTAGATTTGAGTTTCAAATTGACATATTATTGGTAATTTTAAATAACTGTGTTTCTGTCGATGTACTTACTTAACAGAAATGAAAGAGATATCCTATTAATTTTAATTGGTACTTCCATAACAATACAACTTTCGATATGGATGTATGAAATATTGCTTTTTACTGAACATATCATTATAACATATAAGTTTTTCGTGTACACAATAGAAAAGAACATCTTTTTCCAATAAAAATTTACTTAGCAACACTTTTCTTGTTGACAATATTTTTCATCATAGAAACGTTTTTGTACATACCAAGGACCAATCTTTATTTCATTAAAATATTAAAAATGCTTTATTTACTTGTCGTTGCCTTATTTTGTTACCTAATATATTACATAGACTCTTTGATTAAAAATATTTTTGACAATGGAAAATTTGAAATTTATTATTTTGTTTCCATTAAGTACACATAAAATATGATATTTAACATTAAGAAAATTGAATTTTCCTCTATCATTTTCTGTACTTATTAAACAATTTACTATTATATAATTGGGTGAAAATAAAACCCTGCAAGCACTGGTGCGTGAAAAGTAAATATACATTTCTATATACACGTGGAACAAAATCGAGTTCCTTATATAAAGAACTTTCTTGTTATGCTCGTTACAGAAAATATAGGTCTTTATGGGACAACTTTAATAGCCACCACAGGAATCTTCGATCGTCTTTTTTTAAGCTACAGGCTAAAACTTGATTTTCGTTCATAACTCGCTTATTTGTGTATTAAGAGCGCAAAATGGGATATTTTCGATTGAGAGGTTGTTCCCGCTCGATGTAGGAGCGCGGCATTCTCTCGAAATCGACAATGTCTTTTTGCGCTCGAAACATACATAAGATTTTTTCTACAGTTGCCACAATGGGGTCCTCCACCATAACAAAAAAATAATAAAATGTACACTTTGTACTTACAGTACTACTCAATAAACGATTATATTTTTTAATTTTAATTTATCGTTATTTTCCATTCTTCTTGAGCTATTTCTTCAATCTAATCTAGTCATTTTTTACTTTCGCTTTTGTAAATGTAAATGAATGCCCTATTTTATTTCTGTATTCCGTTAGTTGCTGACTAAACGTTTTCATTAAGAATGTAGACAAGTCACATTTCTCAACGTTTTATAGCTAGTAATTCGAACAGCGGGCGTTTTTTCTACGTTGTCGCGCATGAGCGACAAAGTGACATTTTGCGTTGACAAAAGCGAGCGCAAATGTCTACTTTGTATATAGACTAGAAAAAATATTTTATGACAATTGCAAATTTGAAATTTATTATGTCGCCGCCATTAAGTACACGATAAAATGATGTTTAACATTTAAAGAAAATTGAGTTTTCCTCTATCACTTTACTTATTAAACAATTTACTATTATATAATTATTGGGTGAAAATAGAACCCTGTAATGCAATCAAGTTTAATTTTCATCCACTTACCCTTTAGTCAAATAGTTTTAGAAACTAATTTTATATAATTTGAAATAACAAATTGCAAATAGGTATCCATATAACATTCTCAGTTTTTGTAAAATTTAGTATTATGAGTTTTCAATCACATTATACATACCTGTTAATATTAATTCCAAGTAGAAGTAACTACTCAAGAAGACCTCACAGAAAGACTGCGACTGAACGTGTCTCAAACTGGGATTCTGTTTGTGTATACGTGAAGTTTTTATAGTTATACACTTTTACATTACATAGTTCTGTTTTGTTGTGCATTTCCTAGTTTGTATTTTACGAGTACACTGAGTACTGAGTTGGACACGAGTAAATAAATAAATTATAGTAAATATATAAAATTTTGTCCTTTTTCTCAAACAAAAGTAATAATGTGTGCAAGTTTTTTTTTTCAGAATTCAATATAGGGTATAGGGCACTTGTATTTACGTTACTCAAAACAAGACATGGTGGTAGATCAGTTGATTCTGGACAAATAAACTTCAATTTACCATTGTGATTGTAACTTATCATTCTAATTATAAAAACGGCAAAAGGGGTCCGGTATCATTCGAAGCCCAGTCGATAAATAATGCCGATTTGGTCAGTCCGCCATTGACTTTTATTTTTCCATTGCTGCTGTAATGATAATGATACAACGAAGTTAATTATATTCTTTGATATTTTATGTTTTTGTGCAGCTCTAAGAATTATTTAAAATAATCCCTGTATGAATGTAAAAAACGCACAACCTAAGATTTGTCTACATCATGCACTTCCTGACTTCTATCCATATATCTGAATTTAACAACTTTATTTTTAGACCTATCTTGTAAATGATATATTTAGTCTTACAGAGTAAATACCTACTGACATTTCAACTCAAGGTTATTCACTTATGGAAATGGAGAATGCATCGCCCAGAAATTATCACAACGTAAGTAGTTTGTTATTAACATTTTCCGATATAACTTCTATATTCTTAGAAATTCTTGTAAATTAAATATTTTAGTATTATACTACAGTGTGTTTCGTAATTGCACGGAGCAAATATAAGTGCGTTATCCTACAATAAAATATACAACAACAAAACATCCAAATAAAGTATTACTCTGGGATCATTCGACTATGGAATATGTGACTTTATAATTCATCTAAATACTTATAAAGTTAAATAGAATATACATCCGTATTTTTTAAAATTTGTTAAATACATATTAATAGACATCCAGAAAAAACGTCATTAAAACTTCGGTGACGACATCTGTGCGAAGTACAAGAGATGGGATTCTACCGAAAGCCCAAACAGGTTTTCGGAAAGCAGATCCACAGTAGATAATCTTTTTGTCATAAATGTTTTAGTACAAACTCAATTAACATCAAATAAGGAGGGCTACTTTGCAATATTTGTTAACTATGAAAAAGCTTTTGACTCAGTGCGCCACGAAATTATTTGGCAAAAAAAAAATTGATATAGGAATCAATGAAAACTCACTTGTTTACTAAAAAACATATACGAACAAGCTGAAATGATTCTAGAAATAAGAAACGAAACATCACAAAGCATCCCAATTTCGAAAGACGTAGGTAGTACAAGAAGAATGTACGAGTCCTCTTTTATTTTCCCTTTACATTTGAGACATAGAAAAACATTTCCGAACAAAAGGATTAGAAGGAATTTGTCAATCATAAAAGTGATATTTTTTACAGTATGCAAACGACATTGTTATTTTCGTAAGTACGCCTGTAGACGTTATAAGAAAACTAAAATCACTTAAAAGAATACAATGAAAAAATTAATCTGAAAATAAATTCAACTAAAACGAAAATTTTACATTTTGATCTTGGTCGACCCTAACCTAAACCCAGAATCGAACCACAGATATATTTTTCATTTGAACCCTAGTTGAAATCGACCGGGATATTAAAATTCGAGTTCAGGGTTCAGCTCCGGTTCAGGTTCATTTTCAGTTTATAATGAATATGTAAATTTATAATTCATCATTACCAATACCCCTGATCACATAACTATGTTATGTGATAAGGGCCAATACTTTTGAAATAAGTGTATTCATGTATGCTTTACAAATATATTTATTATTGGAGCAGAAATTATTGTCACACGCACATACACACATTTACACATACATACAGATATCATCGTAAAAATAGTAAAACCATATTCTAGGGACCCCAAAACGTGCTTATTCATGAAAAACCCACCACCGATTTTTTTGACCAAAGAAAATATCTACCTTCCTTACCTAGAGGTAACGACGGAAGGTAAAAAGAATTGAGAAAAATGACTGAGGAACTTTTTATTGCATTTTTCGATTTAGAGGTGTCCTTGAATTTTGTCTAAAGCATTCACTAAATACATATAAAATACATAAGTAACAAAATAAATTAAAATATTTACCTCTGAAAATTATAAGCATTTCTCAAATTATTTGCACAATTCGGAACAGAACAACCCGTCATTGTGTATAATTTTTATGATTTATAATTATTGACATTGAATAATGATTGAAGTATAGGCCCCAAAATGGTTGACGAATCAGCTGTCTTTTATGTAGTAGCTGTAGTCGAATCACAAATTTTAATACTGTTTTTCTCGAATTCAATTAGGTAATATTTAACAAATTTAAAGAAATACTAGTATGTTATTTTTAACTCCCATTTCAATTCGAACAACTACTACAGGTAATATTTAAAAAATTTACTTTGTGTTTTTTTTTTGCATAATAGATCCAGGAAAGTTTCAAATTAAAGTATTTTAGGACACATGCTTAAGTAGAAAGACCTCATACTGTAGTAGAAAAAAACAAGTCTTGATAACAAAAACTCTTCCTGTTTTAAATAAGAATTGCTCGCTTTCAATTTTTAATCAAAAATATCTGAGACGAATGATCCTGGGACAAAAGTTTATCAGATTTTTTTTCCTATATTTTACGATCTTATTTCTTCCTTGTACGAAGTAAAGGAAGTATTGTAATCGCGAAAAAATTCGGTCTCCAGATTTCAACGGAAATATCCATTTTGACTAATTTCGTCGTGACAACTGTACGTACGTACGTACGTATGTACGTACGGATCTCGCATAACTGAAAAACGGGAAGCCGTAGAAAGTTAAAATTTTGTATTTAGGATTGTTATAACATCTAGTTGTGCACCTCCCATTTTAGTCATTACATAATTTTTGTAAGTGGTACTTTACTTGAAGCCTATAATATATTTTAATGAAAAACTATATTAAAATATAATCCAAAACTTTTCAAATTTGGTATATAAGAATTTTATATCAATGGGAATAATAATATTAATTTTTGGTAAAATGGTCTACCCGGAAGTGGTACTTTACTTGAAGCCTATAATAGATTTAATGTAAAACTATATTAAAATATAATCCAAAACTTTTCAAATTTGGTATATAATACTTTTATATCAATGGGAATAACATAATAGATTTTTGTTCAAATAGTCTAACCGGAAGTGATACTTTACTTGAAGCTGTTATCAGTTTTTCTTGAAAAAAATGATATTTTGATTTTAATGATAAATGCTGCGAATAAAAGTTTTAGAGAATTGAATTCTGTGTCGAAAACATCAAGTATGATTAAATTAGTTATTTGTATAAGCGAGATATGAAAATTTAAAAATTATGTACTTTTTGGTTTCTGTAATTAAGTTTGCTATGAATTAGGACAAGAAATAACAAAAAAAATAAAGAATTTAATCTCAATGTCAAATTATGTCAAATACGTGCAATTTTATGATTGGGTCTGTTATTATACATATTTTAATTATTAACAAAATATATATAGTGTAACAGGCGTACTAGGAAGTCATGTGGTGTCCACATCAGATATTGTGTATTATGTATTCTGTGCAAATGAGCAACACTTCTTATATTCGCATAGAGTACACTACTAGGAAATAAGATTTACCTTCAAATATACGAAAAAGATAATGGAGAATGTTGGATCCATTCGAGGGTTCGATGAATTATCCATGAAACCTGCATTTAATGTTGGGCAATACCGTGAATGAATTCCCTGTATTTTTCAAAGGAACTTTTGTGATACCCCAAATTAGGCACTCGATTCTGAGAGATGGCAAATTAGCGTGAATATTTTACGTGTTTTCAGATTCCCCGTCTCACAAATCAATAATTTTTACGCTTCCATTCAAGGATGACTTTCCAGGAAAATACGTAGTGCGTACGCTGTCATTCCACGTATGACTCACCCGCTACAAAAATAAATCCTTTCTCAGAAAAATACTCCGGATTCCTTAATATTGATCACTAATTTCGCGAAATGCTCCGAGCGCGGTTAGTGTGAATTGTAATAAAATTAACAAAACATAAAACATCGCGCTATTGATTGGAAAACAAATTCTTCCTATATTTCAATGTTTTAAGTTTCTCCACTCGGAAACGAGTTAATATTTATTCAGTATTTTCTTTGCTTGAGTTCTTACAAACAAACTATTATTTTAACAAGCGTAAGTGAAATATTTACTTTTACAAAAAGAATTTAATTGAACAACGACCTTTTTAAATAAACAAATATACGATCTCCTTTTCAATTTACAATTTATTTTTGTTTGATTTGATTAATATATTGTTTAGCATAAAAGATCTTGTTTTTTATTTTACTATTTTATATTTGTTGAATAAAAAAATTCTATAGGTTCTTTGTGTTGTATTTTTAAACATCAAAGTTTGATCTCTCGCAGATGTTCCGTTTTCAAGGTCACGGTATATTTTTTTTGGAAAGTTTTAATGATGAATAAAGGATAATAAATTTAAATCAACTTGAATTTTTGAATTTATTATTTATTGGTCCTAATAATAGGTTAAAGCAATTGCTCCAGATGAATTTATGTGCGTAAATCTCTCAACACTTTGCCCATGTGGTATTTTTAAACTCCCGAAATATCTGCAATAAACAAATATTTAATGTTTGCACTTTGAAATACTCATTCTGCGGTTTGTTTTAAATAAATGATTTAAATCTCTTGACATTCTGAAAATAACTCAATGCTAAAGCTCGTTTGACACTATGATTAAAATTGTATTTATTTGAACACTGAAATTAATACAATAATAATTTGAAATTATCTATGCAACATATACATAGATCTTGCTTTAAAATAATGTTGTAATCAGGCGCAATAACTGATTTTTGACGTTTTGAATGAAAATAGAATATAATGATGCTTTATTTAAATTTTAACTAAAAATTAAAAAACTTATTGCCGTACAATAACAAAATATTACCTAGTGCTTACATCGACAGCACGAGAGCGTTGTGTTTGTATTTATACATAAAGCAAAAAGAAATGTCTAGAATGAAAGGACTCATTGGTCCAGAAATTGGTTACTGAGGTCGCGTGGCCGTGTGTTATATAGTGTCTGCGATTGCCAATTTGGTGACCCGGGTTCGATCCCTGCCAGTGCAGACTTTTAATCGCACAAAAGTGATCCCTGTGGTGCACTCTCCACACCAGCTATGGGTGCCCATGAGGTGACGCATGTTAAGCGCCCATACGGTAAAAATATATCGTCATCATTACCGATGTCTACCATGTATTGTAGAAACACCCAGTAATGGATAATATGCCGTGATATATTTATTTTATTTTTATATTTAGGAGAGAAAATGAGAAAAATATGTCGACTATCTTAAACAGATAACTCATCTTCGTATCAAATTTTTTATGGCTTGATAATTAGCAATTTCAGAAACTACTTGATTTACTAAAAAACTATAATGTAAAAAGTGATACATTTATTAGCATCAGCGTCAATAATAATAATATATTTTATTCCTTCTGATCATTTGTACATGATATGGAAATAGTCAAACATTATTATAAAAAGTACATATATACATGAGTTATACTAATGTGTAAAAAGAGATGACTTTAATTAGACATATATTCTTCAGTTGAATAGAAACATTTATTAATTAGATAATGTTGCAATTTTTCTTTGAATTTTTTTTATTTGAGAAATTGTTTTGATGGTATCAGGTAATTTATTGTAATAAAGTGCTCCTACGTAATAAATGTTTTTTTCAAACATAGTTGATCTATAGTGTTGTAATAGTAATTCATTTTTATTGCGTGTGTCATATGTGTGATAGTCGCAGTGTATTTGAAATTGTTGAAATTTTTTTTTACAAAAATTAAACGAAAAGTTAATTTTTCTATGTCTATTCATACAGTTCTTTCTCAAATTGGTAAATTTGGTTTACATCTGTACCTTTCCTTTATGTGTTTCATTTTTGAAACTATTTTGTGGAGGGACCTGATTTCTGGCATATTTATTTTTATAATTTGCACAATGTACAATCAATAAGAACATTTGTTCTTTCGTCCAATGCATAAGAATAGCATTTTTATTTATTAAATATAATAGCCGAGCTAGGTAGCGTAGTGGTAACGTTTAACGTTATCGCTTCACGACCTGAAGGTTTTGGGTTCGAAAGGTTCGAATTCCGGATAAGGCATGGATGTTGTACATGTCTTTCACAATTTCATCATCAGCATCGTGTTAAAATAGTAAAATTACAAATACTAAGAGGAAAAACGGTCTTATCCCCATATGATAAAAATATATGAAAAAAGGCATGTAATAATAAATAAATAAAAAATAAATATTAATTATAATACGTATTAAGAAGATATGGTAACGCTTCCAATGGTGATAAAAAAAACTAGTGCGCACTTTATAGTCTTTGTACGCGCAGATTAAATACAAGAAAAAAGAACATGTCCTAATTTTACATATTAATGAGCCCGTTTCACGCTTTTGAAAACGCACATGGGGTCCCGTGGCCTCGTGCCAGAGTGTCTAGTCGCGAACCTGGGGAACCAGGTTCGATCCCGATCGACGCCAAATATTTCGAATTTTAAATGATACACAAGTGACCCCTGTGGTACACTCTCCACGCCAGCAATGAGTGCCCGTGAGGTGACTCCTGGTAAGCGCCCGCACGGTACAAATATGTCATCATCATTACCGATATCTGCGATAAAGCAGATTGTGGCACACTCAGAAATGGGTAATATGCCGTGATGATATATTTATTTATTTTATTACATATTTTAACGTCAGAAATAGTCATGAAAACTCTAACGTCGGAGTACATACAGCACGTCATTCATAGCCAATTTGTATAAATAAAAGTAGGCGATAGTTTGTCACATGTTAAACTGGTATGTACTCTGACGTCACATTGTTTCAGATCACGTGACTTTTTCAAAATGTTACACATATTTCAATATTTAATTGTAAAATATCTATTAGATATTTTCACGACATTTTCAAATTTGAGGCTCTTTAAAGAACAATATCTTCTAAAATTTAGTACTTAGACGACATGTAAAAAATTTTGCAACAGCCCTATTTAACACTGAAACGAATTTACTATAATATGACCCGATACTTATTTTTCAAGTTTTCATGCTCATACTCATGAGTTTAATTTTAATCATTGTGTCAAACGAGCTTTACAAAGTTGAGAGAGGCTGAACTAATCTGCAACTTAAGACATGAAAATAAAAGCAAGTTCAAAGCTGTATGTTAATTATATTCCTCGCGGTCTTTCATATTACGTCGACAGATTGCATTCCTGCTTGCAGTTGACCCGCAAATTACACAGTCGTCAAGAACAAATTCCGCATTAGCGAGGGAATATTCTCTTCGTTGTAAACTTTAAACCGAAGAAGTTGTATTCGATTCCAGCCGCATATATTTGTAATTAACTGTGTCTAAAATTGTCGGATAGAGCACTCCACTTCCATTCGTGAATATCTTTTAAATACGAACTGCTAATAGACATGCTATGCTACCTATATTCGGAGAACTATGAGGAGTGGAAGTTATAGCACGCAATATTTTTTATTCTTTGAAATTAAAACAAAACAATGTAGTTAAGAATAGAACTGTTATATATTTATATGTTCACAGGATGATTGACAAAAGTGTTAACATATTGGAAAACTTTTTACCTCCCGCTACCCTTGGTAGCGTTTTAAGGTCCCTAGAATCCATTTTTAACATTTTCACGATGTCTGTATGTGTGTTTGTGTACGAATTTTGTTTGCACTCTAACTCAAATACTATCATTCAGAAAATTCTGAAACCTTGTATTTCCATCCCATTCTAATATGAAAAGAAGCCATTAGATTTTGGTGTAAATCGGATAACCGGAAATGGCACTTTACCTGAAGCTCATAACGATTTTTCTTCAAAAAATACCATTAAATGTCATTTTTTCGCATTTTATATCTTATGAAAATTAAAGATTATTGAATTTTCTACAGGAATACATTAATACTTTTTCTATATATAGATAAATTTAAAAATATTTTTTTTATTAGTCGCGAAGCCTAAGATAAACACAATAATTCTTTTGTTACACAGTTCATATTTCAAATGAATGTAACTGACAGTAAATGTCACTGTCAGAAAACTAATCACTTCAAATTAGTAATAGTGACATTTTAAAAAGAAAGTTGTAAATAAAGCAATAGTTTTCTGCAATGGAACAGTTTGCAGCGTTAGTAAATACGTAAGTATGTATTTAAATTAATAAAAATTTAATAGCGGGAGGTTTTGTGTTGACATCAGAATTTTTTATTATTGATTTGATAAAATGTTGATGGGAATAAAACTTTTTGCTTCCCGTGAAACTTCGAAATCAATCATAATATTGATTTTATCTTACACACACACACAGGTGTTTCATAATGTCGGTTTTTCACGTTGACATAACTGTTAAGTATCGAAGTATAGACGTTAATATGTGTAATAAAAATGTTTATAAGTACGTATTTATGTCTAGAATTTAAATCTGAAATTTAACTGGCGACCGCTAATTTATTGTTTTTGTTACATAATCAGTATAAATATGAATTTTAAATAAATATCATAGTTCTTAAAGCTAATAGTCATATTTTATACATCTACTTTTAAAAACCGGCTAGACAGAGTATCCAGATTAATAAGACCACCATCGGAGTTTTTGTTTTGCCAAAAAGTTTCGTAATGATGATTGATGACCAACTGGTTTTAATAATTTAAACAATTAACAATTGATGTATAATTTAGAAAAATGTTTCAAATTAAAAAGTTAGATATTTTTACCCTCGCTAGGTGGTAAGGGAGGTATATGGATCATGCTAAAAATCGCATATCGAGATTTTGATAAATGGCCATGTTATGAGGTCCTTTAACATTTTTACGATGATGTGTGCTGTGTGTATCATATGGAAAATTTTGAAACTTTGTTTTTTGACTCTATTCTAATATAAAAAGAAGCCATTAGATTTTGGTGAAAACGGATAATCGGAAATGTCACTTTATTAGAAGTTCAGAATAGTTTTCTTCGAAAAATACCTTTAAATTTTTTCGCAATTATATTATTATGAAAATTAAATATTATTGAATTTTCTACGGGTATGCATTAATTTTTTTTTTCTATGTATTTTACAGATAAATTTAAAATATAATATTTTTTATAAATCCCAGAGCCTATATTTTAAAGATAAACACAATTCTTTAGTTACACTGTTCATATATGAAATGTATATAAATGACAGATAAATGCCACTGTCAAAAAACTAATCATTTCTAATTAAAAATGGTGACGTTTTAAAAAGAAAATAGTAAGTAGAACAATACTTGTATGCAAAGGAACTTAATATAGGTATGTATTTATTTGCGAATAAAAAGTAAATGGCGTGAGGTATTGTGTTGGCCACATACCACATCAGATTTTTATAGTAAGGCATGTCCAATGGTGTATTTTTTCTATCAGTAAATATCTCAGATTTTTTAAATGGAACCCATACCTGTTTTTTTACTTCGAAAAGAACATTTTTTACCTCCCGCTACCCTTGGTAAGGGAGGTATAGGGATCGTGCTGAAAAACACATATCGAGATTTTAGTAAATGAGCACGATTTAAGGTCCGTAGAATCCAATTTTAACATTTTCACGATGATGTCTATATGTGTGTACGTGTGTGTGTGTGTGTGTGTGTGTGTGTGTGTGTGTGTGTGTGTGTGTGTGTGTATGTGTATGTGGGTATGTGTACGAATTTTGTTTGCACTCTAACTCAAATAATATCATTCAGAAAATTCTGAAACCTTGTATTTCTACCCTATTCTAATAGGAATAGAAGCCATTAGATTTTGGTGTAAATCGGATAAACGGAAATGGTACTTTACTTGAAGCTCATAATGGTTTTCTTCAAAAAATACCATTAAATGCCATTTTTTCGCATTTAATGTCATTGGAAAAGTATAGATTATTGAATTTTGTACGGGTATACATTAATACTTTTCTATATATTTTACAGATAAATTTAAAAATCAATTTTCTTTTTTTAATCCCGAAGCCTAAGATAAACACAATTCCTTTGTTACACAGTTTATTTTTCAAATGAATGTAACTGACAGGTAAACGTCATTGTCAAAAAACTAATCACTTCTAATTAATAATAGTGACATATTAAATAATAAAGAAAATCGTAAATAAAGCAATAGTTATATGCAATGGAACATAATATAGTTTGAAGCATTACTAAATACGTAGGTATGTATTTAAATTAATAAAAATTAAATAGCGGGAGGTTTTGTGTTGGCCACATCAGATTTTTTTCTATTTATATATTCAATTGGTTTATATGTTTTTGTATTTTTAATTATTTTCCATGAAATTTCTTATTAATAGCACTATTTTCAGTTACCTACTCTAAAGATATAATATGTTCATCCCGGTCCATTCTAATGCAACTTAAAACTTGAGAATTAGTTCTAATTTTCAAGCATGAAAGTGTCCCCTGTGGTATTCTGTTGCCAATGACGACAGTATTAGAAGCCCGTGAGGTAACGCCCTTAACGATACAGATATCTCGTCATTACCAAAATCTGCGAATAAAAAGGCAAACTGGCACACGCAAAAAAGGACAATAAGTCGGGATATATTTAATCATTTAATAATTTATTTATTTTGCATTATGTTTTTCTTTTTTGCTAAAAGTGCGTTATACATTATTCAATTTTACAAAGTATGGCTGCAAAAAGTGCAACCCTAAAAAAATTATTTATTTAGAAACAAAGCTGCTTAATTAAAAAATATGGGTAGCAGAAGTGATAATTTATTAATATATTTATTATCCTTTTTAAGGACATTACACGGAAGAAGAATATTTCACAAAATATAATGTAATTATTTACTGGTCATAAGTTCCACGCTCATTTTCTGTAATAACTATTAATCAAAATCCTGCTGTATCAGAATAGTTCAGAACTTAATACAAACTATACATCTCTTGTATTGTAACTTGCATCATTAATTGCAATTGCCTGTAAACAAGTACGCTGCCTATCCAAATTCAAAGCACCATTATGCTGAGCAAATGTTCAAAACATATGTAATTAGTAAGAGGGTCACGCTAGAATTATTGGGAATAAGAAAATCAAATAAGCCTTGGAAATCAAAATTTGCGATATAATGGGCCTATAAACCATAATCGAAAAACAACAAATTTGAATAAAAATCGTAAAACACTTACTAATTAATGAGTAGTAAAGCTAAATAATTTTAAAATACATTCTTCATTTTTAAGTTATAACGAATTAAACATTTTATGATGTGACGGATATGATTTTCATTCTATTGGCCAGAAATATGAAAGCTGAGATTCCGCTTATAAAAGCACTGCGCCTCGCCCATAGATTATCCATTTTCCATTCCCATTGGTGAGAAAGATCGCATGAAGAAATATTGTTCAATGCCACTGGTCTTCTCGCACGTGACGTTACAACTCGACTCATAATATTAATAAAATCATGTCTTGCTTAATATAAGATATTTTCATGTCGGGTTTTCATTAATGGTCATATCTTTGTACAAAGTTTTATAAAAAATCTGATGTGACCAGCTCATTACCTTCCGTCAATTCGATGTATTTTGTACAAACCTCATTCCAAAGGTTCCTTGGAAAAGATTCAATAAATTCAATAAAATTATAACTCGAATATACACTATGTAAATTGCACTTGACATTGTCCAATTAGAATTATTTGAATATATCAGCTGTTTCCATGATTATAGCAAAGCTGGCTGATTTATGGAAGTTAATCTCTTTTTAATTCTTTAACTATATGCCTACTGAGTAGTAAAAGGGTGTCAACAGCCAGACATTACAATGAGAAAGACAAAGAAAGAGAATTTTGTTTAAATGGAGTTTGTGTGAGAGCGAGAGAGATGCAAGAGTAGAAAGAGAATTGCGTGCGATGGGTTATCGGTCTCTGAGCGAATCAGGATGGAGTATCCAGGGTCTGAAAGAATAACTATGTGGGTATCCAGGGTCTGGACGAATCAGAATCGATGATACAGAGTCAGAACGAATCGCGATGTGGGTATCTAGAGTCCTAATGAATTGGAATTCCCTAGTCGCGCTGGCGAGTGTCGCATTGGGGGCTATCACGATACGTGTATTCTGGTATTGTATTAACGTGCAAACTTTAAATAATAGATGGAAGAAATATAATGTTACGCTCATGCGATGTGGAATTTGATTGTATATCTTCTTAATGTAAACTATGAAATCATATCGTCTTCTCCTCGTGGCTGTTAGTCCGCTGTGGGATTTTTTGTGCCACTTAGAATAACGTAAACATTTCAGATCCAGGGCAAAGTGATATCTAGTCTTCGGCTGTTTGTATGTATGTAGACATAACGATTTTCTCGTCTTGAGATGCCGTCTCTTATTTTATTATTTAATATCGTTTTATAAAACAATTTAGTGATAATAAGTATTAAGTGTAATTTCTAATATTTGTATTGTGTGTTGTTTGTGATTATTAAAGTGATTGATTAGAGTATTTGGAATGTTTTTCATAATAATAAGTGTTAAACGAAGAGATATCATGCCCTTGCTGTTATGAGAAATGGAATATATTTGGAAAAGAAGCTTTACTTAATTTCGTCTGAAGGTAAGATTATTTAGAAATAAAACATGTTAGTTGTTTATAAAAAGTTAAGTGTAATCTTCACATTTTATTAAATATAGTATACAGTAATAGTAAAACATAATATATAATACAATATTAAGGATTTTTTTTTTACATTAAAATTAGTGAACTTACTTTTATATTATAATTATTAATTTAAATATACTTATAAGATAATTATAAATACATACATTTGTTATTATATATTAAAATACTAAAAACCAAGTATTTTAATATATAATAATGAATAATAAGTTTCACCATGTAAGAGCTGAAATAATTAAAGAAATTACATACATTTGAATAATATATTTTAAAGTAAAGTAATATAACAATAAGGGTTATTATTTTATATTATAAATGAGTGGTTACCTGATTTAAATATTAAACTCTAATATGATATATGCCATCACAAATAAATATATAAATATTACGTTTCGTTTACGAGTATTTTTGCTTTTTCACAGATCCAAACGGTTCAGAACTAATATCATTAAATTTTCTTTTAAGATAAACATTTTGATACGTTTTAATTTGATCGCAAGATAGTACACGAAATTGTTTAGTGCGTATAATTTGATTTTCGTATTTCAGGACAACAGGTTCAGTGTATTCAGTAATCATTTTTACTAAATTATCAAAATTAACTATATTTTCATTGCTTACATTAATTGTTATGCCTTTAATTTTGTATTCTGTTTTAATATTATTTTTATCGCCAGATACACACACTTGAAATGCGTAATGTTTTGGACCCCCAGATGCAAAAGTGTTTATATAAGAACCTTTACCATATTTATTGAGTTCGTTCGTCATATCACCCAAAAAATTTCCGTGTTCCGGCATCCACTCGTTTGGTTTTTGGGTATAAATTATACTGTCAGTGTCACAGTACAGAAGGCGAGTTCCAAGTTTATCTAAATATTTGTAAAGGTATATACGTGCTAGTGCAGTTGTATAAGCTGCTATGAAAACATTTGTGGTAGGAGAAACTTGTCTATTATTGTCCTTCCACGTAATATACATAATTTCTTCATTGATAGGTATGGTTGACTGTACTTCATAATTTGGATTGCAGAAATATGTTATTAATTCCTCATATGTAGAAATAATTTTAGTGTGAGATAAGTCATCTCTCATACCAAAGCGACCCCATAAACTATTCAATTGCAATTTTGAAAGAGATCTTAAACCAGGATTATTTTGTACTTTATTTTTATCTAGCAATATTCCCTCTCGTTTAAAAAAATCTTGAATATATTTTTCTTTTAAATTTTCATTATTTAAACATTCAATAGGCCAGTCACTAGCTTCTTGTTTAATTTTTAAAAAATTATTGACATAGTTTGCAAATAAACCACCAGTTTTTGAATTTGGATCATATTTTTCAGTTTCAAATTTCCAAACTTCGTATATTTGAACAATTTTATAATCTTTAGAGGCAGCTAAACGAACTTCATCAACGACCCATGTAGATGTTAATTCTCTTTCAGTATCAGAGTGTGTACAGTCATTGATATTCATATTCTCCGCACAAGTTCGACATAAAACAAACATACATTTTTTGTTTATTTTCATTGGTAATACGGGATGATATAATTCACGTGGCGGTAATATTGTACATTTAATTAATCCCTCAAAATTAAAAATATCTGGACAATCATCGCCTATATAAATTGTAGGATGTCCGACTGGGTACTCTGAATATTTGTTAATATACGGATATAAGCTACAAATATCAGAATAATAAATTTTTTCGTTCTTACTTTCATCAATTTTATAATGAGTTACCATTGTTTCAACTCTTCCTCCATAGAAACTGTCACGTGGATTTATGGGCTTTATAGACAATATTTCACGTGTATTAAAAAACTGTTGTAAATTAATATTATTTTTACGATTTTTTTCGAATTGACAACCCCATATTTCTATTACTTCAAATCCTGCACCTTTTAATATTTCTATTTTTCTAATTGTTGATTCATATCGAAAATTCATTGTATCGTCTGCAGAATTTAATAATGAAATATTACGTTTGTGTGGATAACATATAGGACAACCATGATACCAACAGCCTTGATATTCAAATATTATTTTTTTATTTTCTATTTCTGTGTACCCGTCTACTTTAAAACCTAATACACTACGTTCATTATTATTAAAAGCGTGTTGTATTTTAATGTTTCGTTCTTTCTCCTCCCACAATAACCAAATAGTTGCTTCAAAAGAATATTTTTGTTTACATCTGTAACCAGTTGTTGGTACAATAGCTATTTTATTTTCTTTCAAATAATTTTTTCTGTACGTATAAAGACATGCACTAGCTATGGTTATTGAACGTCTAAAAATATCAATATTATTATTTTCAAAAAATAAAGTTTTAAATTTCATACATGCTTCCCGTAATATATTGACGTCATTTATACAGTATTTAATTAATTCTTTCTTCAAATTAAAACTACAATTAGATTGTTTGTTTTCGTTATACCATTTATTAAAACTTACATTTTCATCGGAACTCATACTCTGTGTAGGAAAATATTGTTTTGGGGGCATGGGTCCAATATAATCTAAATTTTCACTTCGAATGAAATAATAAGGGAAATAACCTTTTTCCAAAACATTATCACATTTCAAGTCAAGTGCACTAGGCATCTTACTTAATTTCATAGGTAAAAAATTTAAACTATCAATAAAGTTTATGTTTTTTAAACGAATATTTAATATTTTATTGCCCCGAATTAATATGTCCGGTGTTAATTTTAAAGTATCTGCTATGTATCTTAAAAGAAAATGTCCATCATACGATCTAAGATTATGTGCAATTACAATAATCTCTTTCAAATTTTGTCGTGGTAACATTAAATATTCAAAAAACTGTTTTATAGGATTTTCCATAAATACATGTTCACGAATACCACAATTATTACAAAATTTATTACTCACATTAATACTTCTTTCTAGACAATGTATGCAAGATTGTTGGGCTACACAAAGGACTGGTATGTGTTCAAATGAAATCTTTTCTTTCTTCCTTTTAGATGAATGGGGTGATGCCTTATCGTCGTTGAATGGTGTATTTTGTGAACACTCCAAATCAAAAAAGATATAAAGTACATATGCAGCTGTTTTTGAATCGTCCGTCGTAATAACTTTCATAAAACACTGATGATTCGGTGGAAAATGTTGCTAACAAAAAACAATAAATAAAATTAGAAATATTTAACTAAAAATATAGAATTCAATAGAATTACTAACTTGACATACGGAACAAAATATTTCAAAGCATTCGTGGGGTATTTTTCTTGTATTCAGGTTATAAGTTTTGGAACATTTCTTGCAGTATTTAATAACTTCACACATTGATCTATTTTTAGTGTATGAATTAACTCTTTTATGATTTTCAAAGCAATCCTGTCCATTAAACTGTCTTTGGCATTCGTCGCATATTACAAGTATATTATTTTCACTTTCTATGTGCGAACTATTACACCGTGAACATGAAAAAGGACATCTATGTGCACCTTTCATTTTGTAACCTAAATGACATTTACGACAATAATACGATAAATTAAATGCACCAGTTACGCTAAGAATTGGATTATAGTGATTATCAAAATATAAAATATCAATATATTGGTCAGTACGGTTAAAGACGTCAGGTCCTTCAAAAATAATTTCTCGTCCTAATCTATCATCACCAAATAGAGTAATTTTAAATTTTTTTAAATTATTTTGAAAGTCTTGCAATTCTTCAATTCCTGCACCGTTGTCTAAATTTATGTTAAATTTTTGACATAAATCAATGGCATGTTGTTTTTGTAAATTTTCATTTTTACGTAATTTTTTATATAAATCTTGATTTTCCAAATACGCAATACTTAATACAATAGCTCTAGCTAAACACAAATTATCGTTATTTTTTATGTTTATTATCGAATGTTTTCGGCGACAGTATTCTTCAAACGGTACATATTTTAAATTCGGTTTTCCTTTACCTGATGGCATAATTGTATGAGCTACCGATAACATAAGGGTGTCATTTAGGAGAAAATTTTTGTTACTCTGTAATACACTTTGTATGGCATTTACAATAACATTCGATGATAATTCAGAAAATTTTTTGTAACTTATACCGATTGGATAATCTGGGGAATTTTCGCTAAAAATTTCAATACCTATTCGATCTGAAGGTAAAATTTTCATTTCGTCAGATAAATATTTTATTAGTCTATCAAATATAGAATTTAACCATTGAACAGGATTTTTGTTTGAGGAATCCGTATTTACTGCAATATTAATTTCACGCCATGCAGATTTGAATTTTTTCATTTTTCTTTCACGAATATTTAAAATTTTGAATAGTTGATGATCAATATGTGAAGTTATATGTTCTAAAGATGTTTCCGGAGAATCCGTTGACGGTGATATCGGTGAAGTAGTGGAACTTGTACTCGTATTCGAACTTGAAGTAGTAGGTTTCATTATGTGATGGTCAACAGATGATTTGGGCGGTGTATTTACTGATACAATTGAAGACTATATTAGAACATTAATAAAATAAAATAAAATATAAAATCTTACTTGAGACGTAGGCGGTTGCAAACCCGTTCCTGAAGTACCTTGTTCTAAATCATCTTTTAGAAGTGAGGCTGCAGCAATTTCAGCTGATAAAAATTCAGCTGTACCCGGCACCAGTGTTGTAAACTTTATTAATGTGGCTGCATTACGCCCGGCACTCATATTTTTTAAGCCCAAATAAGTCACACCCAAGTGAGGTGTATCGTTAAGTGATTGAATTTGCTCATTTGTTAACGATGAAAATCTTTCCGGTAGGAATATAGAAAAGGCCCCCAAATCACACAAAATTTTATCGCCAAAAGATTTGGTTTTAATTTGTTTAATTTTTTTAACTTTATATGGTTGATTTTGTTTTAATTCACGCACTTTCTTCGTAGGTTTAAATTCGGACAACTGTCCGATTTCATTAATTTTTTCCATATTCATTTTAATTTTGAATCGTTGTATGCTTAAACGAACTTGGTACAGAATGAAGATAATTTGACTAAAACGATGCATTTTATATTGATATCTTAAACAGGGGTTCTCAAAGAAATATTATATTTGATGCATCCTTTTCTATATTATTCACAGAACAGTAAATCGCATTTTAAAAATTTTTATACCCCTGAGCATTGTTTATTTATTAGCTCTCTGAAACTAAACATATTTGTCTTTATATTCCTTTATAAGGTTTGATTATTTGATTTATTAATTGAAATATCATTAGTCAGTTTATAGTCAAAAACATTTTTATCTTAAGATTTTCTTTTATAACACTTGATTATTTGTTTTGTTAATTGATATATCATTAGTCAGTTTTATATAATCAAAACTACGAACGTGTTTGAACCTGCAAAATTTAGAAAATAGTATATATATGAGTTGCATAGAGATCGATTGTAGTTTGAAATAAGTGAGGATTATGAGAGTGTATATCTGTTTCTTCGTTTAAAGTGTCCGTGTTGAAAATGTGGGCTGCTTATGTGCATACAGAGGACGCTATTGATCTTGAAACAGCTGTAAAAAATTTAAAAAATCATTGCTATTATTTGGCACATGACAATGAACATGAAATAGTTTACAAGCGAACACGTTTCGATGAAGATTTCGAAAAATTTTTAAATGATTCTTACCGAGAAGATTCGAAACGTTATACTGAAGGTGAAGAAATTTGCTATAATTACCTTATTAAAAAAAATAATATTATTCAGTTACTCGTAAAATTCAAGAAAATTAAGTTATTGCAAGAATTAGAAAGTGAAGTCGTTGATTTTCTTGAGGAAGAGGAAAAGGAATTTTTCAACTTTTTAAAATCTCAAGCAGATGATGAAAAATCGATAGAGAACAAGGTAAGTTTTTTGTAAGATAAACTCAAATATTAGATATAGTTGACAATTTGTTCATTTTTACAGAATGGCCCAGAAAATGATAACCAGTCATGCATCTCGCTTATTGCTTCAACAAGCCTACAACCTTTGCAACAATAATGAAAAAGTCCTGTATGTGGGAATTTATCCCATAAATGTAGAAGTCGTTGTTAAGATTGTAAATTATAAATCGCAGAACAGTATTGTATTCAATGTGTCAGAATGGAATGCTTTTGTAGATTATATAAAAAGTATTGTAAATCTAATAAGTAGCACTGGTGACGAGGAACATAATATTGAATTTCATAGACTAGAAACTGACTATTCAATCTGTATAAAATGGATGAAAAATGAAATATTGTTAGATAAATTATCACTAAAATTTATATGTAATATAAGTGATATTTTGTCAGACATGCTAAATTATTTTAATTCTCTTCTTTTTGGTGAATATTATAGGGACATTAATACTCAAGCTTATTTAATGCCCGGAAAATCTCTTGACAATATAAAGAAACTTATATTCAAAGAAGAAAATAATATTGTTTGTACTATATATAAAGAAATGTTGACTTTTTATCCAAATTTCATATTAGATGATTTAAAATCAAATATGTATTATGTTCCCAGTAATTATAATAAATTTAAACACTTGATTAATAAAATGGATACTTGTAAATAAAATGTTATATAATATTGCATAATCATACCTCCTTTTTATACCGTTTTTTGTGTGTGTATGTAAATGTATAATGAAAATTCGTAAATATATATATAACAATTAAGGTAAACTATATTTTATATGTTACTATAAACCTTATACTTACTTTACTCCTTTTACTCCTGAAAAATGTAAATAAAGGATACTGGGTAAGTATATACAAATATCAAATAATATTTACAAAATTTATTATAAACATATAATAAGTACAGTATTATTAACATATAGTTTTACAATATAAATAATAATGAAAAAATATATAGATACATAATTATTCAGAATGGATCTTCTTGTTTTCTTGATAACCAGGCGTGAATTGTAAATACATTACGAAGGGCACATGCTGGTACACAGTTTCTTTGTGTTGAAAGTGGCTTATGGGAAAAACAAGAAAAGTTTGAAGTATATTTGTTCTTTATTCGTAGTGACGGTGGCATTTCATCATAGTCATTTATATTTTCTGCCAAATCAACTATGGTACACATTTCATTATTTTTAAGTAACTTTTCCATCAGTTTTCTTTTTATATTTCCCTTTAAATATATTATACAGTCGCAAGATAATAGATCCTTTATTATATTATGAGCTGTGTAATAATCTATATATCCGTCATCCCACGGTAATCCGTGATAATAACGATGCAACCAAGAAATCTGTTTCCTTAATGAAAAACTGACTTCACTCCATTTACAAGGAGGTTGAACAAACATGTGTTGTAATTGCGTATCATTTTTTGTTAAGATTGCTATTTCTTTTAAAATAAAACGATTATTACTGATACCATATCCTTGAATATCAATAATAAATTCTTTCATTTTTATAAACAGTTTCTTTTATAAAAATATACGATTAAATAAACAATTTTTGATTATAAACAGTACGATGTAATATAATGAAGAGTTACTTGTGAACTGATTTATATTTTTCTTACAAAACCTTTTTAACAATATTCGTTAATGGATTATATTCGATGAGTCGATCGTGCAATATGATGCAATACGCAGAAGTATTTTTTGGAATTGGATTTTTTGATTCAAATTCTAGTCTTATATCTATTGTAGATGTTTTCATAGACTCGTTTTGTCTTGAACAATCAATTACAAACACTGGTGCTATGTTCTTTAAATCCTGAACACCAAATAAAGGGTCACCATATCCACTTCGACCGTAATACGATGATTGAAATCTTTTATACATATCATACATTAAGGCATATTTATTGTTGTCAATATCTAAATTAATATCTTGATACGGAAAACATTCAGAATTTAAATATAATTTTACATTAGTAATATTACAGTGGTCAAATAATGATGTGTCCTTTTCTAAAGAGTTTTTTCTGTCAGTTTGAAATACTAGTAAGACATAACGAGGTTTCTCCAGCTGGGCACTTGTTTTTACAGTCCATGTATGTTTCGACGTATTTGGTAACATAGGAAACTCATATGTTGACCAACTTCGAAAATTTATATGAATAGGTTTACCTTGTTCAACTATCTTTAATAAAGACAAACGTTCAGGATTGGCTACGTATACGTACGGTACACGCCACTGGATTTTATTAAGTTTTACAATTATGTTATTTAAATTGCCTGCTTGCGAGCATACTAAAGCATCATTATCAGTTTTAGAACGTACCAATATTAATTCTTGACGTGAATTTAAAATGATTTTGTTGAAATCTTCAGCAAATCCTAATAACATTTTTAGTGGTATACATACATTAAAATTTTCTTTGTAACTAATTGTATTGTCAGCATTTTTTATGTTCCATCCTGAATTTTCTAAAGAAAGTACTTCATTTGGTGTAATTGACGTATACGCTTTGACTGTTGACGTAATACCTAATGTTTTTGTACGGTCGATTTCGATCCCATTTAATTCGTAACGTATTTCTTCAAACAAGTAGACGATACCATTGTTGATGAACTTAATTACTGCTTCCGGTCCCTGTTGACCAGCTTCAATTTTACCGTCTATATAGAGAAAACTGTGTGCTGGTAATGTATATATATCTTGCTGTTGAATTGGAATACGAATTTCGTCGTTATTATTAAAAGTTGATGTCACATATGGCTGATGTGTATGCCACTCTATGCGGTTAATAGACTCATCGAATATAATATCTTCGTCCACTGATAACATATCATCAGTGATGAATGTTGTTGCACTGTTCATGTTTTAACTTGTATCCAAGAGCTCTCAGGATGTTTTGACTATTTGTTGTTAACTTCGAAACGGAAGAATCGTTTCTGATATTTTTTCCAGATGAACATCTGTATTTATAAATATCAGATTTTCTTCTTCTTCGTGGAATCGGTAAAGGATAACCCTTACGTAGTGAGTTTTTATTTTTTATCTTCTGAAGAATCATAAGGTTAAAGCTGTTTGATATGTAATCTTACTGCGATGGCTTCTCCACGAAAATTGACTAAATTATCATCTTGATCGAGTATTTTAAGCGTTAGATTGTCGATTGTATTTACTCGAAGTGGGAGATAAATTATATTGTTTGGGATTTCCACTATCTTAAAACCAGGCGGTACCATTGGGGTAAATTCATGGATTGTATGCATTAATTTCTCATTTGTATAAGAACCTGTTGTAATGTTACACTCTATCCGAATATTAGAAACTTTAATAATCTGAACAGGTATATCTGATTCGTGCCATTTATTTGGTTCTAGAGCTCGTTCCGTAAATCCTAATAAAGGCCCAAAACTATTAGGTTTATTAAAATAAATCCATTCACTACACTTTATTTCACTTTTTAACGTATTATTATTGGCGGTCAATTCAAAATTAATTTCACTTGGTAAATGCGTTTTAATATATTCATTTATGTCTTTAATTTCATAAGACCCTTCTGACAGATATATGTGTGAATCACCGTAATATAATCTATTATTTTTTTCTTCGATGTTCGGTATAGAATTGTATGTTTGAAACAGAACTAACCCCAATTCGTATTCGGTACCTTTTTCTAATTCAATTGGCGGAAAAAAGTTCGCATTTAGAATAGAACTATTACTATGTAATGTTAATGTTAAAGACATTATTATGTTGACGTTTCAAATAATAACATAGAAATGATCTCCTGTGGTATCAACGACTAGTTTTATTCAGAAGAAATTTTAAACAAAGATGTCCACATATTACTGTACTAGGCGCTTGTTCTTGTTTGTAATTATAGAAAATTTTACAATTATTACCGAGATACTCTATTATTTCTTTTGGAGGTGGTAAGTTACCTATGCTGTCAAAGTAAATTACATTATAACCACGTTTTTTGTAAGCTACCCAGTGAGTTCCTCTGCCATCCATATCATCCAAATTAATTATAGCAGATTCATTCATTTTTGGATTGCGTGGTAAGTTATTTAGCATATAAATACCACGAAAATATGGTATTTCGTAATGACGAGCATAGTTTTCTAAATCTATATTAGTTAGCGGTACTCTCGGTAATTTTAATGGTTTTTTGGATACGGGGTCAGATATAAACCGTAACCATTAGAGGTAGGGGCTACTTGTAGGCCTTTCCCTATGGCTATAGCTTCCATACTACGATTATGACGTTTATTTTCCTCCAACTCCTTTTTAGCATTCTTAGCAGAGATTATTGTTTTTGCAACTCCCGCTGCCCCACCGGTAAGAGCACCCAGTGCAGATAATCCAGCAAAGATTGGTATTAATGGGAGAATGCCACCAGTTTTGGGTAATGGGATTATTCTGTCTTTACTTATAGTATGTACAGATGGTTTGTGATTATTAACTTCACGTTTAGCTGCTTTCAGTGCAGTTTTTATAATTCCTTGTGCCGTTAAATCATCCATATGTTTGAGTGACTTTCCTTTGGATTTAATGGCTAACTTTGCAACCTTCTTCACTGTATTTAAAGTTGTTTTTTTACATGTTCGTTTCTTAATTTTATTTATTGCACCCATTTTCATTCCCATTCCTAATTTTCGTTTAACTTTCATGGTGTTGGCTATACTCCACGCCGCAGCTTTTTCCGGTAATGAAGAATCAGTAGCTAATACTCTTGACCAGGCTTTATTTTCTAACACTTTATCGGCGTCGTGACGAGCAGTCAAATTATCTTTATTCTGAGAATATGCTATGTCGTGTTCTTTACAGGCTTTATCTAATTCATTTATACCTGGATCACCTCGTTGTAAACGTTGCTGAAGTTTGGTACCGGGACCACAATACTGATATCCAGGTATATGTAATTCGATCGGAAGACGATTGATTAATGAATTGATCAATCCGTTACCTGCATATAAATAGCGAGATCTGGACATATTCTTGGCTTATTATTAACTGACAGAATTCTTAAGTATAATATGGTATTTATATGTAATCCTATGACATTTTCATTGAACGGAAAAGAGATAACATTTACCTACGCTTCATATAATATATACAAAAAGTGTAATGAAAAATCTATCAGTGTTCACCATGAAGTTGATTAAACAACCCGTATCAATAAAGATTCAAAATTTTGATAATATTACATCTGAAAATAATAAAACACAATCGCTGAGACATGGTTGTTTGTTACCAAATACGATAAGATGTATAATAAGTGGTCCTTCAAATTGTGGAAAAACGAATTTAATGATAAGCTTAATTACGGATCCGAATGGTTTAAAATTTAAAAATATTTACTTGTACACAAAAACGCCGAACCAACCAAAATATCAATTACTTCAAAATATATTAGATCGCATTCCAGACATAGGTTATTTTCCGTACCAGAATACTGAAAATATTACAGAACCACATAATGCGAAAGCGAATTCCCTTTTTATATTCGATGACGTCATCTGTGATAAGCAAAATATTATGCGTGAATATTTTAGTATGGGTCGTCACAGTCTGGTTGATTGTTTTTATTTAAGTCAGACATACACTCACATTCCAAAACATTTAATTCGAGACAATGCAAACTTACTTATACTCTTTAAACAAGATGATATGAATTTACATCATATTTATACGGATCATGTTAATACAGATATGAAATTTTCTCATTTTAAAGATATATGTTCATTATGTTGGAATAGGAACAAATATGATTTTTTAGTAATTGATAAAGATAAAGAATTAAATAACGGTCGATATCGTTTAGGTTTTGATTCGTACATAAAGGTCGATATGTAAAATTTTCAACTAGATCACACTGAACTGTTGTGCAAGTATGTCAACATCAAATTCAAAGATAATGAACACTAAATATAAATCGAAAAAGAAAGCAAAAGTCAATAATAATGTTATTATTGATATTGAAAAAACAGCTGATAATATACGACGTAAATATAGAAGTATTATAAACCGAGAAAATAGTAGAAATGATTTTTATTCTAAACAATATAAACCCATTGTGGAACCGCTCACAGATGTACTTCAAAAATTGTCTGTTCCTCCTGTAATAGATATACCGAAGAAAGAAATCGGCAAAGTGACAAATGAAAATATCATACAAGACACTAAAGGATTAATCGCAGATCAAATACATTTTGATACTTTACTTAAAACGGAAAGTGGAAGAAGTATAATTGAACAGTATCTTAATACACATATTGGACCGATAACACGAAAATATATTAAACAATTACTATTTCGCATGGGTCAAAACAAGATTATAGATAAACAGTACGGTGTAAGACGCGTTGGTAATGACTTTAAAATTGGTGAGTCACACTTGCTTATGACAAGTGATGATGACGTCATTATAAATAATAATCAATATAAAATAACACCAGGCTTGGCTCAGTTACTCTTTCTTAATTCACCTAATAAAAAAGAATATACAGTGGAAGACTTACAAAACTATAAAACAATTCTTCTCGATACAAATGCCCATAAGAAAAATTACTTACCACTGGAACAGACTAGAAAGAATAATTCATACAAATACAGGAATATTATAAAATATATTGAATCTCAGCCAGTGACTGGAAAAGGTGGCTCAAATTTAATACAAGTTTCTAAAAATCCAATTGACTTAAAGTACTGGAACGATCCTAATGAATTAGTTGAACGACTTTATTTACTTCATTCTTCACGTGCGATTGGCCATAGTGGCCTTGATACAGAAATAGCATCAATAGAAGAAGAGTTAAGAGAAGAGGAAATCATTGTATAGAGTCAGTTTCATCATGTCAATCGACAAATTTGGACGTTACTTGGATCCATTTTATATTACTTCAGGTGGAAAACATTCTACCCCTTCGTCGTATAAAGTTCAACTTCAGTTTCCATTAACAAGCGAAGGTGACGTAAATTTTGCCAATAAACGATTAACTAACATCAATTTGCCTCGCAGTCTTCACGACGCTGCATCCAAAAAATACGTAGACGAGAATATTAGTTCGTTTGCCAAAAATATTCAAAACGATCTGCATCTTATACGAGACAGTGTAGCATTGCTAGTTAATAGACTGGATCAAGATTTACAGAATATCATACAAAATATTAATATCATCGAACAAACTCAAAAAAATACAATTAAAGAAGAGATAATACGTATTAACGGGTCAATTAATAATTTGAATAACGACTTACAAAGTGTAAAGAATATCGCTACAGACGTATCTTCTCTCAAGCAACAGATGAATTTATTTATACAACCAGAAGATACATAAATAATTATGAGTAATATAAAACGTATAATAACCAATGAACTACACAAGCCAGCACGTCGAAATTTTACTAGACGCAAAGTTATATTACAAGGTTTTGATGATTTATGGCAGGCAGATTTGGTGGATATGTCAACATATGCCAGTAAAAATAATAATATCAAGTTTATGCTCACTGTTATTGATACCTATTCAAAGTATGCGTGGGCGATTCCAGTCGCCACAAAATCAGCAACAGATGTATCTACAGGTATGAAAATAATTTTTTCAAGTGGACGTGTACCAAGAAATCTTCAAACCGACGATGGCAAGGAGTTTTTTAATAAGGATTTTAAAAAACTAATGTCCGATTATCAAATTAATCATTACTCTACATTTTCACATTTAAAGGCAAGCATAGTTGAACGCTGGAATCGAACGTTAAAAAGCAAAATGTGGAGATATTTCAGTTATAGAGGATCCTATAAGTGGATAAATATTCTCAACAATCTGGTTAAAGAATATAATAATTCCAAACATCGTACTATACAAATGAAACCGTCAGAAGTTAAAAAAGATACATACATTCCAGCCTATCATAATAAAAGATATCATCAGTTGAAACCCTCGTTATTTCAAGTGGGTGATCATGTCAGAATAAGTAAGCATAAACATGTGTTTGAAAAAGGATACACTCCAAACTGGACTACAGAAGTATTTAGAATAGCTGAAGTAAAACATACAATACCTGTAACATTTATAATACAAGATTTGGAAGGAAGCCGCATTAAAGGTGGATTTTATCAAGAAGAGTTACAGAAGACAAAATATCCTAATACTTACTTAGTTGAAAAAATTCTACAAAAACGAGGAAATAAATACTTGGTCAAGTGGCTAGGATTTGATAATAAACATAATTCATGGATTTCAAAAGATAGTTTAATATAACTCTTAACAATTATTGTATAGAATATATTATAATATGTAATGTAACTATAATAAATGAAAATAATATATTTGTAAAATAAAATTCCATCTATTATTTAAAGTTTGCACGTTAATACAATACCAGAATACACGTATCGTGATAGCCCCCAATGCGACAACCGCCAGCGCGACTAGGGAATTCCAATTCATTAGGACTCTAGATACCCACATCGCGATTCGTTCTGACTCTGTATCATCGATTCTGATTCGTCCAGACCCTGGATACCCACATAGTTATTCTTTCAGACCCTGGATACTCCATCCTGATTCGCTCAGAGACCGATAACCCATCGCACGCAATTCTCTTTCTACTCTTGCATCTCTCTCGCTCTCACACAAACTCCATTTAAACAAAATTCTCTTTCTTTGTCTTTCTCATTGTAATGTCTGGCTGTTGACACCCTTTTACTACTCTACTGAATATGAAGGAAAATGTATAATCAAAAATCAAAAAAAATCTGATGTGGCCAACACATGACCTCCCGCCAATTCCATGTTTAAAATAGCAGTGAGCTTTAAGTAAAGTATCATTACCGGTTAATCGTTTGTAAATAAAATCTAATTTGTTGTCCAATAAATGGAAAAGTCTGTAATACGAAATTTTGGATTGTTTTATTGTTTTTCCTCAAAAATTTGTTAGAGCTCCAAATTAAGTACTACATCCGATTTATCATATATGGTTAAAATCTCATATGTTGTTTCAAATTATATATGAGTTTTAAATACCAAATTTGAGAAGTTTTGGATCATATTTTAATAGGCTTTAAGGAAAAATCGTCACACACGTACATTCTTATAAAAATCAGCATCATCTTCTAGGTGCTCTAAAACGCAATCTTTGTAAATTCTTCGCCGTACATAATCCATTTCGTAAATGTGTAGTTGTAAATTAATATTAATTTATAGTGCTGCAAAAATAGCAATTAGCAAATTTAAATCAGATCATCCTGTTCATCTAACATTTATGTATGATGGAAAATATATTATTTTTACAAATCTTAATAAAATATTTTACTATTATATTCTCATTAACACGGTTTCAATATTAATTTTAATATAATTGCTGCCTGTCAGTGACATATGTTTAAATATGTCAAACCTGTCATTAAAATTATGATTTTGTTTGACGCATAGGCTAGGTGATACATGGAAATAAATTATATTATATATTCATATTTAAAATTATTTAGAGTTATTTACTAAATGTTATTATCGTAGAATTGAAGATTAAACCATTATATTCCATTTTAATTAGTAAAAGTTGCTAAAAAATTATATTCAATGAATTTTTTACAAGAAAAACTGTTAAAAGCTTGTATAAATGATACTTCTGGTTATCCGATATACACTAAAAACTAATGAGCTCTTCCCATATTAGTATAGAATGGGTATACAAAATTTCAAATTTTTCTGATTGATAGTATTTGAGTAATCGTGTCCACATGATCCACACACACACACACAGACACACACAGACACACACACATACATACCTACAGACATCATTGTAAAAATGTTAAAATCGGATTCTGGGGACATCAAAACGTGCTTATTATATAAAATCTCTATATGCTATTTTTAGCACGATCCCTATACCTCCCTTACCTAGGGTAGCGGGAGGTAAAAAAATAAATATATTGGTTTATGGGCCCATTTTAAACAGTTATTTATTTGAAATTAAGTTATGAAAGTTAAGTTAGTCGGAACTTAGTTAATCAATGTGAGATTATTTTCTACAGTTTATGGCGAAATAAGTAATATAATAACACCTGCCATACTCATCTGATTAGGCAATGTGCAGCTTTTGGATATTTTTTGACTTAAAAAAAATACAGGGCAGGTTATCTATAGAAGATATTGATCCTTCTATTCATGATTATTTTGAAAATATGTATTCCGCAATCCAAAAGAAGACTGTGTGGGGGTATAAAATAAGTAAAAACTTAAATATATTATCACGGCATATTTACCCATTGCTGGGTGTGTCAATCTGCTTATACGCACTACGCAGATATCGGTAATGTTGATATATTTGTACCGTGAGGCGTTTACCAGCCGGTACCAAACGGGCACTCATTGCTGGCGTGGAGAGTGCACAACAGGGATCACTTTTGTGCCATTTAAAATTCGATATAATTTTGGCGCCGGTCGGGATTGAACCCGGATCACTAGATTCGCGACCAGACAGTCACGGTGAAGTGTATTATTGTTAAAAATATGAACCATGTGTCTTATTCTAAATTATTCTAGTGCAACCTTCGTTTGCATTTTATACATTATAAGCCCCGATTTATAATTTAATTAATTATTCCTTTCATTTCCGTAAATTATTTATTTTTGGTTACTCATAAAATTTATTTTTCAAAGAGATTATTATTTCGGAAACTTTTATTATGTTTTAAATCTTCTTGGCGCACTCTTGTATAGTATGTATTTGAAGATTTGAGTCATTTTCTATTTTGCGAATCATATAAAATAAGAGCACTCTGTTTTCAAAATACAAGTACAATTATTTAGCAGTCCTCCCATGTTTTTATATAAAAAAGGAAAACATAGAGATTACCATTTTCTATTTCTAATGTGACCGTTTATGTTCGACTTTATAAATAAAGTTCATGACTAATACTACTCGTATACACAGAATATCTTGTTAGAAAAAATCCATATTAGGAAAACAAAAGACAATACATATTTAAATAGTATCGCCACATATGTTTATAAATGGTTAAATCAATCAACAAGATTTTGAACTACAGCCAAAATAAATATTTTGGCAAATAATGCTTATTTTTTTATACCACCTTTCCAAATTATTTCAAGCACTAAATACTGTTTGTACATAAATTCCATTAAGTACATAATTTATTTTAACCATGAGATTAGTTACCATAATATATTCGAAGGATATGAAGTATAGGATCCGAATATTTTAGTATCAGTAAAACAGATATGGAAAATGCATGAAGCTGAATTCAAATATAATATATAATAAGCTCTTTTTAGAAAATTCTCTTACATTTCACTAACTCTTGAACAAGAATATATTCAGTATATTATTTGTATTGAAAATATTTTGAATTGTATGAAAGTGATTTGGTTATTTTTCTGTGTAATAAAAATTAAACAATACACGCATAATATTATCTCAGATTCTGTGTAATGGGTCAAATATGTATGCTATAAAAACAAGCAGTGAGATTAATGACTAATCTAGAAAATTGGGTTTTAAAAATATTTTAATATATTTCCCTTGCATTTTTTAATTTTAAAATAATATTAAGAAGACATTGATTGTTACTTTTTTTACAAAACATGAACATTATACAATTATATAATTGTTGAGTTGTTGTTACGCATAAAAAAATGTATATTTATCAACGATAGTACGTAAAATTGAGATTTAGGGCCAGTATTTTCATCTCCGGTTAAACAGCCTGTCAATTTAACTGTCTGTTAAAAGAAAAACGCATCATCGATATTACTCGTATAGCTTAAATTGTAAAAATTACACATGTATCAATTTTTCGATGCCATATTTTTCTTATAATCGACAGTTAACTTAGCCGACAGTTTAACCAAAGATGAAAATATCGGGCCTTAGTTGTTATTTTTAAGTTTTTTAAATGGTTGTTTAGTAACAACGAAAACCAGATTGAATATTTTGTTATCATGGCAAAATTTTCATTTAATACTATTATCCTAATTCATATATTTTTTTTTTTTTATTGGGTTTTTACATTCTATCTTAGATAAAATATTTTACAATACACGTACGTAAAACATCTTTAGTCACTCAGGGGTCTTAAAACACTCGCTACTCTCGTGTTTTAATTCTGACCCATCGTCTAAAGTCTTGCTTTACATACTTGTATCATAAATAACTGTCAACAAAAATATACGTCAAGTTACATCTGTACTTTGTATGAATGATTTACGTGAATATACTGTAACAGTCTCGACTTCCGGAATTTACCGGAAGTAGGCGTAACTACATTCAGGTTCAGAACCTAGGTATGTGTGGTATCGTTGGATACGAATTCTAAAAACAAACAACTTTTGTTGGAAACATTTTTTTCTATTACGTAGCAAATGAAAATTAAACAAGTGAAAAATAGGAATAAGCTGGCTATTCATTATTCAAAGATAAAGATGCGGAAAGTACTTCGAACATTTAAACAATCTTAATATTTATTTCGTAAATAATACCTACTATAGAAAAAGTTGTTTGTTTTTAGAATACGCATCCATCAATACCACACATAACCTAGGTTTCAATATGAAATTCTGAAGCTGTGTAGTACTCCGAAATTAGAGACTACTGTCACTAAATTCCTCAGATAGGAATATGTTATGCTAGTTTTTTTTTTTTTTTTTTTTTTTAGATCTCTAGGAAGTAGTTCCAAAAAAAAAACCTGGGACGGGAGCATGAGCATGGTATGAAACACACGGTATATACGTACACATATACTTCATTTCACGTAAGAAAATAGCGTTGTAGGGCTATAAATTCTGTCATTTGATTGGTAAAAATGCTAACCTAGTTCACAAAAACGAAAAAATATTTTCACTTGTCAGCTGTCAATTATCAAATAACATCCATATAGAATTAAGTAATATTTAACCATGTTTTGATGTAAATTTTTATTTAAATTATTTATTTAATGCATGTAAAAACGGTCGGCTTTCAAGCGTCATTTGCAATTTTCTTACGTGAAATAAAGAATAGGTATATATTGTCATTATATTTATATTAATTAATTTATAGTCCATAAATGAAAGTGCGTTTCATAATTTTTGAATTTTTTAAAATAAATTATTAAGCTTCAAACACAATCTATATACTAAACGGTTTCATTCACTATCTATATATATTTTCTTTAATCAGACGATCGTCCAATTTTTGCTCTCCTCTACAGCTTAAACGGTGCGAGTGATTTTGATGAAACTTGCTTCAAATTGTAGGAAATTCTTTTCTTCAGGTCCCTTGTCATGTGTAATTTTTCTGTAGAATGTATAGTTTTCGAGTAAAATAATATTAAAAGTGGATATTTGGTACTTTGAAACAATTTGACACCAAAAATCGTAGTCTTCATTGAAAAATTTAAGACGAAGAACGTTTTTTTGACATGTCAAACACAACTTTTAAATTGAAATATTTATAAAAATAGGTTAATCTGTAACAAGTTAAATTTATACATATAAACTATAACAATGCGCAATTATTCCACAATAGCTAAAAGGGCCTAAATCATTATATTTAAAAATTATAATTTTTGATGGTTCATGTCCGTGGCTTGAACACTGGGAGACGTCATATTTGACATGTGTCAAAATATTAACCTTTGAATGTTTGACATGTCATTCAGAACCTTTAAATCCAAATATTTATGAAAAGATGACAATTTGAAAGAAGTGAAATTCATAAACATAAAATTACATTTAAATGGACTGCAGGCATGAAGAAATAAATTAGCTACGTTGTAAGTATTCAAAATCAATTTATATGGAATGAAATATTTTTTTAGGTTCAGGAAATCGAGTTAACCTATTATATTATTAGTTTTAAGTGATGAAGATCAGTGTATTTATATTTTATTAGCCAAGAAATTCGATTTTGAGCATGTATTGAAAATATTTCTTATCGTTAGGAAGTTATTGAAAATATATTACCGCAAAATGTCAAAATGTGTTTTTGAAATTTTACATTTACACTTTTCAGGTTTTTTGTCATAAGCCGTAACGTAAAGAATAAAAATTTACAAACATATGTGATAATTTACACAGTCTTATAACTTGACGTGACGTACTGTGCCGCAACGTGTTAAAAACCCAAAGATCGCCAATTTTTATCTTTCTGAGTAAGGTGAGGTTAGTTTGGTAACATTTAAAAGATTCTGCGAGTTTCAAATGGTTTAAATAGAAAATAGTTGTTGTATTTTAAGCTAATTATAAAATATTTTGATGTATTTTATATTTAATTGCTCCATTAAAATGCTAATAAGTATTATTTCTATAGGCATCGCATAATGTATCACCTAAAAAAGTTGCTACATTTTAACAAAGGTAAGGATTTAATATACTTTACATTTGAATCCTGTGGAATTTAAATTTCCATTGATTACAACAATCAATAGTATCTTTGTTGTAATCAACAATTTTGCAATTATTGTAAGCAAAAGAACAATGCCAGGAAAGTATGCGTTTGAGAGGATATTTCTTTTACTTTCTTCTACTAAATTTTAATAGTTAATCAGGGAAATTCAATATCGGCAGAAACGAAAAATGAAGTTTTCTCACTAAGATTACAGAATTATAAATCAACCAATTAATTCTTCTCAAAATTCATTGCTAGATTCTTTAGTAATCAATATTCTTGAGCTATAATCAAAATGTTCTTTGTTGCAATGAACACTTTTCCAGTTATTATTTCAATATAAAATGCTAGAAAAATATCCGCTTAGTGGCATAAATATTTTACTTATAACTTATAACGAGACATCCAATGCAAACAAATTAAAAAAAAAATATTGTTCATTACTATTACCTTACTGTGTAAGGTGTATATTAACTTTTTCTTTTCGAATAAGAGATTTGTTTAAATTTACTTTTAATTGTCTTGAAATAGCGTCAGTTATGATCGGCGCTTTTGTGCCGGGCACAACCAGCCCACATGTACGATGCGGTCCTAAACAAATTATTATCCTATTGTTAGGAACAACATAGGGACAATATTAGCAAAATTAATACACAGCCTATCTTAAAAGACAATAATAAAAAAGTCCATTTTTTGTGAAAAATAAGTTATACATGTTTTCGCCTTAATTCTTGTAGTCCAAATAGAATGGCATGATCGGTTTCGAGAAAATATAACATGTCCTATGTCCTACAAAAATTTTAACTTCAATCAAAAGTTAACATATACACTGGAACTGTTGCTTGAATTTTGTATAGTTTGTACAGAATTCACTACCGTTATAGCTTTGCCTTACTAAGCCTGTGGTAGACCGGGCACCGGGCCCAGTTGGATGTAGCACTACCTATGGCAACGGACATTTTTGCTGGACAGGAATAGAAATGTTTATTCATTTAAAAAAAAATGTGTTTCATTATTACAAAATAAAGTACAATAAAACAGGATACCATTTAATATGTACCTGTCCTTTACACCCATAAATCAAGCTTAAATCGTTTACAGTAGATCTGCTGAGAGGGCCATAACGATAGATATCTGTTCAAACTATACATTTTGATCAAATGGCAAGAGAAAGAAGGGCTCCAATGGTAGTTTTTGATTCAAAAATTATTAAAAGTGGAAACAATTATCCCGCAATGCATCGAAGTCCTCGTTACAAATTTTAAGACGAAAACCGATGTCATCTGTGACACTTGATAAGTCATTGGTGACATGTATCAAATTTGACAAGTTGAAGATGAATTACAAATGGTATCTTTAAAAGCAGGACATAGATATCGAAAAATTAAATACGATTGATTAAAGGTACGAACAAACAAATATATCATTTATGAGTAATGGCTTTAAACTAATGTTTTAGAAATTGTAATTTTTTGACATTTCAAAATATGTAGTTTGGTTAGATAATTATTAGATGTCATGTGTCAAAAATGTGTTACGCCAAACATGACATTAATGATTCCATACTACCAATAAAAATATAGTAAATTTTAAATATAACTAGACGAGAAAGTGTTGCCAAACTTGCCATGACTAACATTCCTAACAAGATCAATGTGAAGTAGGTACACAAGTGTTACCAAACATGACATAAGTAATTAAGTGACAAACAAATATTCCTAACTGTATTACTGGGAAGTTAGTCCATTAATAATTTCCATACTACCAATAAAAATATAGTAAATTTTAAATATAACTAGACGAGAAAGTGTTGCCAAACTTGCCATGACTAACATTCCTAACAAGATCAATGTGAAGTAGGTACACAAGTGTTACCAAACATGACATAAGTAATTAAGTGACAAACAAATATTCCTAACTGTATTACTGGGAAGTTAGTCAATTAATAATTTCCATACTACCAATAAAAATATAGTAAATTTTAAATATAACTAGACGAGTAAGTGTTGCCAAATTTGCCATAAGTAACAAAGTAAATAACAAATATTCCTAAATGCATTAATCTGAATTTTGTACTTTAACTACCGTATTGCCAATGAAAATATAGTAAATATGGAATATAACTAGACGAGAAAGTGCTGCCAAACTTGTCATAAGTAACTAAGTAAAAAAATCATTATTCTATACTGCATTAATGTAAAGTTCGTACAATAATATCAATATTGCCAATATTTATAAAGTAAAATAAGATATGTTGCCAACCAATAATACTTAAAAAATGACAATATCGGATTTTGTTTTTTGCATAAAGCTGACAGAACCATGTAGTGTTTGGTATCAAATGAGAGGTATAGTCAAGGGCTACTATGCAGAAATGTTAAAATTTTGACAGCTAGATCGGTTTTTTTTGCATAAAGTTGTCAGAATCATATCAAGTTTGGTATTAAATGAGATGTATCGTTAAGGGCTGCCATGCAGAAGTGTCAGAAATTTGACAGGTCGATCGGCTTTTTTTTGCATAAAGTTGTCAGAACCATGTCGAGTTTGGTATCAAATGAAAAGGATTGTCATGGGCTACCATACAGAAATATCAAAATTTTGTCAGCTCGGTCGGCTTTTGTTTTTTGAGTAAAGTTGTCAGAACCATATCGAGTTTGGTATCAAATGAGAGGGAACGTCAAGGGCTACCATGCAGAAACGTCAAAATTTTGACAGCTCGGTCGGCTTTTGTTTTTTGAGTAAAGTTGTCAGAATCATGTCGTGTTTGGTATCAAATGAAAGGGATCGTCAAGGGCTACCATGCAGAAATGTCAATATTTTGACAGCTCGATCGGCTTTTGTTTTTTGCATAAAGTTGTCAGAACCATGTCGAGTTTGGTATCAAATGGGAGATATCGTTAAGGGCTGCCATGCAGAAGTGTCAAAAATTTGATAGGTCGATCGACTTTTGTTTTTTGCATAAAGTTGTCAGAACCATGTCGAGTTTGGTATCAAATGAGAGGGAACGTCAAGGGCTACCATACAGAAAGGTCAAAATTTTGACAGCTCGGTAAGCTTTTGTTTTTTGCATAAAGTTGTCAGAACCATGTCGTGTTTGGTATCAAATGAGAGGTATCGTCAAGGGCTGCCATGCAGAAATGTCAAAAGTTTAATAATTTCATCGGCTTTTGTTTTTTGCATAAAGTTGTCAGAACCATGCCGAGTTTGGTATCAAATGACAGGTATCTTCAAGGGCTGCCATGCAGAATTGTCAAAAATTTGACAGCTCGATCGGTTTTTGTTTTATGCATAAAAATAAGTCGTTTGTGTATCCGAAAAGACAGTTAGCGTTAGCACTTTGAGTTTCAAGTGTGCCTAGACGGATTGGAAAGACGTATAGACTATCATAAAACACTATCCCCCTAGGGAGAGCTCGGCGTAGCCGAGATTTCGCTAGTCTATATACTAAACGGTTTCATTCACTATCTATATATATTTTCTTTAATCATCATGACGATCTGGGAAATTTTGCTCACCTGTACAGACTAAACGGTGCGAGTGATTTTAATGAAAATTTTTCTGGGATATAGAGAATAATTCAACTTGATTTCCTAGTAATAGGTAATTTTTCTGTACGGTGCATAGTTTTTGTGTTAAAAATTTTTAAAGGTCGTATTTTGGCTTTTTGAAACAATTTGAAATCAAAAATTTAGTTTTCATTGAAAAATTTAAGACGAAGAACGTTTCTTTGACATGTCAATCAGAACATTTAAATGGAATTATTTATGAAATGAGGACATTTTGAAAAAAGTTAAATTCATAAACATACATTATAGCAATGGGCGGTTATTCTATAGTAGTTTAAAAGGCCTAAAACATTATATTTAAAAAATATAATTTTTGAAGTTTCATGTCCGTGATTCATGTGCATTTTCAAAGTGTTGCCACACATCCCATAAGAAACTAAGTAAAAAACAAATATTCCAATGTCAAGAATTTGACAGCTCGATCGGCTTTTGCTTTTTGCTTAAAGTTGTCAGAACCATGTCGTGTTTGGTATCAAATGAAAAGTAACGTCAATGGCTGTCATGCAAAAGTGTCAAAAATTTGACAGCTCGATCGGCTTTTGTTTTTTGTTTAAAGTTGTTAGAACGATGTCGTGTTTGGTATCAAATGAGAGGTATCGACAAGGGCTGTCAGGCAGAAATGTCAAAAATTGAACAGCTCGATCGGCTTTTGTTTTTTGTTTAAAGTTGTCAGAACCATGTCGTGTTTGGTATCAAATGAAAGGTAACGTCAATGGCTGTCATGCAGATATGTCAAAAATTTGACAGCTCGATCGGCTTTTGTTTTTTTACTTAAAGTTGTCAGAATCATGTCGTGTTTGGTATCAAATGAAAGGTAACATCAAGGGCTGTCATGCAGATATGTCAAAAATTTGACAGCTCGATTGGCTTTTGTTTTTTGCTTAAAGTTGTCAGAACCATGTCGTGTTTGGTATCAAATGAGAGGTATCGTTAAGGGCTGCCATGCAGAAATGTCAAAAATTTGACAGCTCGAACGGTTTTTGTTTTTTGTTTAAAGTTGTCAGAACCATGTCGTGTTTGGTATCAAATGAAAGGTAACGTCAATGGCTGTCATGCAGAAATGTCAAAAATTTGACAGCTCGAACGGCTTTTGTTTTTTGCTTAAAGTTGTCAGAATCATGTCGTGTTTGGTATCAAATGAAAGGTAACATCAAGGGCTGTCATGCAGATATGTCAAAAATTTGACAGCTCGATCGGCTTTTGTTTTTTTACTTAAAGTTGTCAGAATCATGTCGTGTTTAGTATCAAATGAGAGGTATCGTTGACGGCTGCCATGCAGAAATGTCAAAAATTTGACAGCCCGAACGGTTTTTGTTTTTTGCTTAAAGTTGTCAGAACCATGTCGTGTTTGGTATCAAATGAGAGGGTTCACCAAGGGCTGCCATACAGAAATGTCAAAAATTTGACAGCTCGATCGACTTTTGTTTTTTGCTTAAAGTTGCCAGAACCATGTCGTGTTTGGTATCAAATGAAGAGTAACGTCAAGGGCTGTCATGCAGAAGTGTCAAAAATTTGACAACTCGATCGGTTTGAGTGAGCAGGTTGCGTGGGCATTTTGGGTGGGCAGGTTGGGTGGGCATTTTGGGTGGGCAGGTTGGGTGGGCAGGGTGCGTGGGCAGTTTGGGTGGGCAGGTTGCGTGTGCATTTTGGGTGGGCAGGTTGCGTGAGCAGTTTGGGTGGGCAGGTTGCGTGGGCTGTTTGAATGGGCGAGAAAAAATATTTTGAAAGACCCTTAGCGTTAGCACTTTGCGTTTAAATTGGTCCTAGACGGATTGAACGTACGAAAACCAATTAAAAAACACTATCGGCGGAGCCCTAGGGAATACTCGGCGTAGCCGAGTTTTCGCTAGTTGACTATACTAATTATGAATCTGACAGTAGCCGAATATTGGACAAATAACATAAACAGCTTCAGTATCAATAATAATAATAATAATAATAATAATAATAAAAATAATAATAATAATTAATAATAATAATAGTTAATAATAATGATTAATAATAATAATAATAATAATCAATAATAATTAATAATAATCAATAATAATTAATAATAATAATAGTTATAATAATTAATAATAATAACTATAATTAATAATAATAATTAATAATAATTAATAATAATAATAAATAATAATAATTAATAATAATAATAATAATTAAAACAGCTTCAGTATCAATAATAATAAAAATAATAATAATAATTAATAATAATAATAGTTAATAATAATGATTAATAATAATAATAATTAATAATAATCAATAATAATTAATAATAATCAATAATAATTAATAATAATAATAGTTATAATAATTAATAATAATAACAATAATTAATAATAATAATCAATAATAATAATAATAATTAATAATAATAATAATAATAATAATAATTAATAATAGTAATAATAATAATAATTAATAATAATTAATAATACCTAATTATTAATAATAATAATAATTAATGATAATTAATAATAATAATAATTAATAATAATAATACAGGGTGATCAAAACAAATTGATAGTCAGGGAAGAAAAGTTTGGTATCCAAGTTCGTAGGCTTTATTATAAAGAATTTTTATTTTATAATAACATAACAAGTTACAGAAACTGTCACGTGCCTATCAGTTGGTTTTGATCACTTTGTATATATTTACATTACATTATAAAACTTGATCAATAAACACCAACATTAATAACCTCTCCTCTCATTTATGCGCTGGCAGTCATACAGTTTGTCATCAACATGTCGGAAATTTTCGTTCCGGACTTTATATGAGATTTTATCAAATAAACTGTAATAGATAAAACTAAAGGAGAATTGTAGAGAAAAAAATTTTCTTTATATTTAGATAGATACAATTTTTCAGATTCATACTATGTATTCTCACATGAAAATATATAAATTTACGTACATACAACATCCTTTTTATTTATTTTATATAAGAAAACTAAAATTTACATTAAAGGTTAGTTATTCAAGAAAAAGTAAAAGTTATTTGGTTTAATTAATATAATGTTGATTATGTTGGTATAAAGTGTGCTCATAGAAGAATACATTGCCTACATGCTGTTTTAAACCAATGGACGTTTACCAAAATTCGTTACTTTTTTGTTTATGGCTGATATGTATTCAGTCAGTATTTTAAATAAATTGTAAATAGTAAAAAATGGGGAAGTAAAAATGTATCTTAACCTAACCATAATTTAACTTAACCGAATAAAATATTCATTTATAGGTAAATGTACCATCACGGCTTATTACCTATTTAACGGTATGACATTCTGCATTTTAATTTATAGATTTCGGTAATGACGACTTATCAGCAGGTATACGCAGGCTTCACCTTAAGCTTCGTACAGACCTGAACATTGTGTCGAACGACAAACAGAACAACGAACCGAATAACAAACAGACTGGGAGAATGGATATAAATTTCACCGAACTGAACAACGAACGAAACGGGTTTGAGGTGTTCCCATAAATTTTTGCGAACGCGAACAACTATGGAAGCTGCAGCGGCATATATTTATTTTCACTATGCTTTAACCGGGAAGAAAAAACAAAAAAAAGAAAATCAAGAAGATGGTGGCAAACACATTTATATAGCCAAAGAAGTGCAGAAAATGGCAGTTTAGTAAGTGAGTTAAAATTTCAAGTTGTAAGTGAACATTACAAAAATTTCATAAGGATGACACCTTTTGATTTTGATTATTTATTAAACAAAATTGGTAAATAAAACACAATAATAACCCTTGCGTTCTCCACGTTCACCGTTGTGTTTGTCGTCCTGTCCAAACCTGCAAACACATTTGCGCGCATTCCCTTTGATGCTTAAGAAAAAACCGACAACTGATGGGAACGACAGCGCGCACGAACACGAACATAAATGTGTTCGCGAACGCGTTCGTGTCCCCGTCCAAACTGGTGTTTCGTTCGCCGTTCTGCTTGGTGCTCTGTTTGTCGTTCGGCGCAATGCTCAGGTCTGTACGAAGCTTTACGGGCACTGAATGCTCTATGATGGAGAGAGAGCACTACTGGGGTCACTTCTGGTCTATTTGAAAATTATATTTAACACAGCCTCTCGATCTTATAAATATATTCTGCTCATTTATTTTGCAAAATACTGAAATATAAATGAATAATAATATACTGATCGAATAGATAGAAATGTTTGTTTATTGTGTATAAAAAGTGAAATTCACATTAAATTTTTTAACTTATATTTCTGTAAACTAAGAACAAATGAGGCCATTTATAAAATAATAGACATTTGCTTTAATTTAATGTTGGCGTTCACGTACATTAGCTGATATATCGACTTCATTATACGTGCATACAACCACAAAGCCAAGTAGATTCTCAGACGACCATAGAATTTTATTTGTTCTTCCCACGGCAACTTTGATCTAATCATATCATAGTCAACTTGAAAATTATTTCTAATTTTTTAATCGCACAAAAGTGACCCTTGTGATGCTCTCTTCACGACAGCTTTGATGAGGAGACGTCAAGCGTTTACTTTACAAAATAAAGATACTCATTTGTATATCGTAATTACCGAAATCTGATTGCCGCACCCAGTACCAATACCTATTGGATAATAAGCTGTGATGATGTATATTACATTCGCAATTATATAGTATTCTGCCAATTCCTAACCTTTTAGAAGTTGGAAAATACGTCAACCCTAACTGCAATGACAATCTCTTGGTAGAAAATGACTGATCAAGCTCCCCCCAAGTGGTGGGAAATATTTATGTAGGGTTGCCTAGTGTCTAATGATACTGTTCTAGATCTCTATATTAAAGTAGATTAAAAAAAAACTATGACAGAGCTGTCAAACAATATTATAATCGCCGTCAAATTAGTATGGATTGGTGCCAAACCCCTTCCCCACATCCTGACCCTTGCACTGCGGTGTTGCCGTTTCTTCACAACATAGCATTTTCAACTTTGCCATTAAATTGACAACACTGTAGAAATCTCTAGTCCATACTTATTTGACTGAAACTATAATAAAATTAAAGCTTATAGCTCAATGATTTATTTATTTAAAATAAGCCTTAGGCTTTAATGAAACATATCCCACGTGGGATATAATATATTATGGCTGCAAGAACTTCTTGACTGGAAAGGTGATGAAAGGAAGAACATTACTGGATTTCAGTCAAATAATTGCTATATTTTCCTCCTCTGCCGGCTTCGTCACCTCCTGAAGAAGACACATGAGGTGTCGAAACCGGTAGAGGCGGAAAATATAGCAATTATTTGACTGAAATCCAGTAATTTTTTTCCTTTCATAATATATTATATTTATAATGAAGTCTTTTATTCCGAATTATGACAAAAAAAAATAATATCAAAAATAGTAAAATCTGATATGGCCAGCACATTACCTTCTGTCACTTTTACGTATTTCGCACAAATTCCGCACAGAAAGTTTTTTGCAAACGATTCTATATTTCCAGTAAAATCATTTCAAGAAGATATGTAAATTTTATTTGGCACTGTCATCTGTCAGTTATATATTTGAATATTCTACACAGATCACTACTCTGATATTATAACTGTTTCCATGGTGCAGCGTTTAGCAGCATAGTTTGCAAGATTTTTCTTTATAATTCTTTTATCTCTAAATACCTACCTTAAATATGAAGAAAAAAAATTAATTAAATCATGTAGAGAATAAAATATTTATTACATAAAATGTCAAAAAATGATATTTAACTGAGTTTTTTCAAGAAAAACTGTTAAAAACTTGAATTTCGAGCACTTCAAATTGACCAATTATAACCCAAATCTAATCAACTCTTCTATTTCTAAATTTAGGAATATGCAAAAATTATAATTTTTGAAATTATGGCATTAGAGTTATGGGCAATGATGTATTATCGCAGAAACCCGAGAAACCTGGGCTTCTAGCGCAAAATTATAGAGGGCGCAAAATTATGCCAGGAATTGAAAAAAAAATCATTTTTTTTAATAAAATATAAATTAGCAGGCGCAGGCATGAGTTGGACATTATAGCGTAAATATATTAATGAAAAATAATTTATTTTAGCTATTTTGTGCTTATAGTCAAAACATTAGATTTTTATTATATGTTTATATTCAAGGGCTTCTGACCTTAATACGCCACTAGTTATGGGATACGGAACGATCGTCACATACACACATCAACATAAAAATAGTAATATCGTATTCTAGGGACTCTAAAAGACAATACCATCCTTACGCCTTACCTAAAAGTGACGAAAGCTAAAAATATATTATTATTATAATCATGGGGTAACCCATTTCTTAGTGTGCCATTCCCCTTTATTCGTAAATGTAGACAGCATCATAGGGGCTACTTTTATGCAATTAGAAATAATTTTCAAGAATATCGTCCAAATCATAACCGGTTTACTTATCTTACAGTCACGCGACCCCTTATGAAATTAATATTATGTATTATTAATTACCAATTTCCATACTACCCTTTAACATGATTCCAACAGTACACCATATTTCACAATCTATTTACTATCCTCATTCTCCCCACCACTATTCCGAATCTCGTTCCCTCTTTCAAGCCCTCACTAAACTCACACGACTTGATCCTCACTACCTCACTCAGTCGCGCGTTGTATGTTGAATCTTGCGGTCGCTGAGCTCTGTTATGCAGCTCGCGAGTTGTCTGCTAGTGTTAGGGGCCCTGCTGGCCCTCACCGGGGCCCAGCGAAACGCTGGCCCGCCTGCGAATGCTCCGTGCCCCACCAAGTGCATGTGCTTCCGCAGAACTGTGAGATGTATGTTGTTGCAGCTGGAGAAGGTGCCGAAGATCAGCACGCATAATGCTATACTGTAAGTAATATAATGATATACTTTTTAATAGTAGGTATGCATTTTCTAAGGGTTAAATTATGTATTACACCCGTGTTTATTCAGAAAATTATTCTTTTAGTTATGATTCACATAGTTTAATTTATATTTCGATCATGTAAAATTTACATGGCAAACTTCTATGTCTGTTTTCTGCGATTTACTCATATTTTTCAATAAATTTAAATTTTCAATTTTTACGTAGCTTCGTAACTACATAAACACTTATTGCTTAAGAAAATCACGAAATTTAACAGTATGGGTATAAAAATTATATTCATTGTGTTTTCATTAAATTTTTATTGTTTAAGGAAAGATTGTAGTAAATACGAATACAATAGGTGTAGATATAGATTATTTTATAGGTATGTTTACTTTAAAAATTATACAAACTTTATATATGTATAAATGAAATGTTCTGCTTCAAAAAAAAACTAAAAAACAAATTTAGTAAATAAAAAAAAATATAAAGAAAAGTTTTTAACTTTATATTTCTTTTATTTTGATGTCATTATTAATGTTTAATGTATGTTCCAAAAATTTACCAGAATTTACAAGTAATATTTTTATAATTCATGTTACACTATTATGGAACAGTTTTGTTTGCGTTGTTTAAAATGAAATATTTTGAGATACAAATAAATTTCCAATTGTATATTTTAACATTTTTTTGTACTCCGTGTTCTTTTTTATTATCGTTTTGTGACCAGAGTAAAATAAAACTGACAATATTTAGTGTTGCAACACACAATAGAACTTTAAAAGTACATTCTTAGCATTTATAATAAATTAACAGTATTTGCATTTACAGTTATATCGTTAGTAAAAGTTGATATATTGTTTTTCCCTTTTTGATTTATTGTTTATTTATGTTGTGAGAAAATATGATTAATTGAAGCATTGGAAACTATGCAAAATTAAAAATTTTATATTAGCAATGCTCATAAATAATTTTATTGTTTTTATCTTAATATTTAATTCATATATTAAGTATTTCGAAATATAGCAATGTGTTACCATATATAATTCAACGCATTTTATTTTAAAATGTATTAAATTCGTTTAAAAAACAAACAAAAATAATAATAATAATAATAATAAATATAAACTTATTTACAAACGATCTTAATCCATGGTTGATCTTAACCAGGTTTTTGCTCTTTTAGCATCGTTAAACATTGTAGTAATCAAGTTCCTTCAAAATATTCTTTGTTACTTATTTAATAGATCATAAATTCAGAAAGATATTTTAATACAATGAAAAATATAAATATGTCAAGTTCAGAATTATTTTTACGTTATGTATGAATTAATTGTAGAAACAAAACATTCATTTATTTTATATTTTTGCCATCTCTGGGGCGGATTTGGGTGCAATGATCCCTTCTTGTACCTACTTGGCGGCGCCAATGTGTGTTACGTATTTTTAGTTTAGTTCTCAGCTTTTAATTCCTCTTTATTTGGTGTCATTGTCAATTGATAATTATTTAAATTAATTCTTGATTTTATATTCTATGTATTTAATATGAAAATATGAATAATAGTTTCCTTCACATATAACATATCATCGCGGTTTTACCCATTGCTTGTTATTGGCGATTCATATTAATTTTTCCCGCCATTATTATATGTGTTGTGACGTCACAACACTGTACGAGCTGTCAATCTGTCACTGATATAATGAATTTTACGCTTTTTGAAAAAGTTTAAAAACATGAAACTTGTGTTAAAGGATGTTTTAAATACCCTGTAATCACTAGAAAGTCTCGGTGAAGGAAAGGAAATAATATATTTTAGAAATTTTTTAGTTCAAACTTTGTCCACCAGATAGTTTCCTTAACTTGAATCGCGAATACCAATCTACTTCGCAGATACGGTAAGGAAGATTTGTTTGTACGTTGGAGATGTTTATTAAGCGTCATTTCACGGACTCTCAAATTCAAATATAATGCGGAGAGCATACCACAAAAGTCAGTTGTGTGCTATTTGAAAAATTTAATATAAATTTAAAGTTTTTAAAGTGCCTTCGGTCGGACTCGAATCCGGGTCGTCCGAACCACTACCGATCATCTAACGCACCCAATTACGTGACCTCACCAAATATCTTCCTGTACTATTATTATTTTACATCAAGTATTACACTTCATTGTTCATAGTGTGACTAATTTGGTGTAAATGGAAAACTTTTTTATTATCAATCTGTCAAAAAATATATTAAAATTTAAAAAAAAATAACATTTAATTCAGTCTTTATACCCTTCGGTGTCAGGCTAATAACTATTAGTTTTTTTCTGCTTCTTCCTTTAGAATTCTTTCCCTCGTTCTTTCTCAAGTTTTTCTATCAGTTGTAACTTTTTCACAAGATTCCAATTCTCACTTCTATTTTCCATGGCTTGCATGTTTTAATTTTCCTTGTTTTATTTCTTTCCCTATACATTTTGTGTCATTTGTTCGCTGATTCTTCTATAATTCATGCGACTTATGTTCGAGCCATATTAGTTGTCGCTCTTCAATACATTGTTCTGATGGCTTTGTGCGTAGGTTTCTTCTGACAACATTGTTCCTAATTTTGCCCAGATTGGTTTTACCAACATTTTTCGTAGAAATCGCATTTCCATACTTGTTATTTAGCACTTATATTCTTTTTTCATCTTCCAGGTATGTGAAAATAGACGTTCCTATTTTTCACTTTTGCCTCTTGCAATTTCTTTTTGCTTACGAAGTTTGCTTTCAATGAAATTAAGAGTCGTCCAGGGGTACTTAATCTTACTTTTAGTTCATGTCTTAAACTAAATGTAATTTACAAATGTAAAAAATAAAAACATTGTTTTCTTGGGAATTTTTTTATTTCTTTATTTTGCTCGATAAATTGAATCTTTAATTATAAAAACAGAAGGAAAATATTACAATTAATTAAATTAATATTGTGATTGATTTTTTTGATTTTCACAAGAAAAGAAAAGATTTTTTATGTTTAATCTATCACTCTAAAATTATATTGTAAATAAAAATAAATAGCATGGTGATAGGTATGATATCTTGTTCCTAATGTAAATTATATGTGTACAAAGATTTTCATGTTTTGTGTAATATTTACCGAATAGTAATAAAACTTAATCTGCATACTCTTTCTTACATTGTTTAGCGGTCATGTAAAGAATTATTTTATATTGTATTCTTCTTCTCAGAATTTTATCAGAATTAAGTCACCAAGTATGCACGCACCTTTTCAAAATTTGCAAAACAATTACACATTTAATTTTCCAATCATACATCATCCGCAGACGAGAAAAATTTAAATTTCTCTTTTAAGGTTGCAAAAGCTATCAAAACTTCTTATATGAGTCATATCCTTTTTAAAAATGAAAATTTATAGTAATTGCATCACAGTAGAACGAATCAAGAATTTTATCATAAACTTGTATAGATTGTTATATGTTGATTATATCTCGGATTATATCACATGCTTGCTTAGTAAGCGAAAATTGTAAATTAAAATTTTACGTTTTGTAGCTGTTATTCATAAATTCAGTTACCCAGGTTCCGTGCAGAGATTGTAAGATGATAACATATATTTTCTAATTATATACAAATAAAATTATCAAGAAATTGTTAAAATTCTTGCCTCAGTGGCTTCCATAAACTATTAATTTATCTAAGAAAATAATACCAATTCTAAACAAACAATAATATTATCAGCGAGTACAATTTTCCTAGTTCTAGTTTTTTGTTTTTTATTGCTTTAAAATAAAATTGTTATTTAAATTTAATTTTGTTCCAGAAATCAGGTGTTTTATCAAATTATTTAAAAATAAAAAAATTATATCTTATAAAAATTCAATTTATAAAAATGCGAGTAAACATATCATTGTACAGAGTTTGTCATTTATCTTGTCCAGCCTGACCGAGTCAGCAGAACGCAACCAACAATACATATGCTAGAAAATACGTGGATTCATTTTATAATTAAAAATAAGGATGAATCATATTGAAACTTTAAATTTTCTGACAGTTCCCATTCATTTTTGTTAAAAAAGAAACTTTCGTGAACTGGATCAATGTATAATGAGTTGCACACCTTGATGAATCAGTATGGACAAGATAAATGACTAACCCTCTATTGTATATGAAAAAAGAATAAGAAAAATATTTATTCAGAAATTATAATCCAATAAATACTCCACTCTAATCACCCCGGTGCCTTCAGTATTATATCTCCGGTATAACTACTAATTTCACAGTAGCTTGACATTTTTGATAAAATAAATAATTTAGAAAATATTTAATGCTCCATAGCGTGTTTACAAGGATTTGGCAACCTTACTACGGGTAAAAAGCGACATAATTTATACATATTATCGTTTGAACAACTCTCCCAAATTTTCCGTGTGATTTTGTGTAGCTGTAAAAGTTTCATAAATTAACCTGTGAATAATTAAATAAAAGAAAATAGTACGTTTTTTATAGCAATCTCAAAATAATCTGAATCTGAAATGTATAAATTTATTTTTCTAAGCAAATACATTGTTCAGGTTTGTTTGTATGAGCTATGAATATAGAACAACGATATTAGGTACATTGTAAGAATGACTTTAATTTTTAATTATTTTGTACCATAAACACACAAACAAAATGCAGCAGCGATATGTTTATCACACTGCGGCTCGGTGCGCCCGTCACCCTTACACTGAAAGGTACTAAAAGGATTACGGATTATATATATATATACACATATCATCACGGCATATTACCCGTTTCTGAGTATGCCAATCTGCTTTATCACAGATAATCGGTCACCTCACAGGCACTCATTGCTGGCGTGGAGAGTGCACCACACTTTTATGCCATTTAAAATTCGAAATATTCGGCGTCGGTCGGAATCGAACCCGATTCCAGCGACCAGACACTGAGGCACGTAGTAGTAGGTAATATTATTAAAATATGTATTTGTGTATGAGTAATATAGAAATGAAGAAAAACTGTAGTTTCGTTGGTAACACTTCTTCTTTCCTTGCGTTAATCCCGCGACGAAACAGGGCCCGCTTGTTTGCAAGTTAGGCTTTTCTTGATTGATGCAACGTAAAAATTACTCCAACCGATGTGTCGCTTCACCTATCGCTGGTAACACTATAGGTTGACAACTGAAAATAAATAAAATTCCTGCTCCTACTCATAGTTCAATATACCTAACAAGATTTATAAAATCGTTTATTAAAATACATTCACTATGCCCGAATTCCGAAGGCCACCATTGAAATCTCGGAAACTACAAGAAGACTTCGGTTAAATGAGACATCTGGTGCATCTTTGATGTACTTTTGTTTTGCCAAAAATTTCATGACAACATAATGACGAAAAACTGATTTTGGTGGAAATTTTCATTTTCAAATAACTTTTAAACAATTATTAATTTACAAAAATGTTTCAAATAAAAAAGTATCATTTATCCAGAGACGTAAGAAAATAATTTTTCTATTGGTAAATTTTCGATATATAATTCAAGGTTACATTTTTACATTTTAATATTTCTTATTTTATCATTCGGGACAGACGCCAAATATTTCCAATTTTAAATGGCATAAAAGTGACCCCTGTGGTGCACTCTCCACACCAGCTATGAGTGCCCGTGAGGTGACGCCTGGTAAGCGCCCACACGGTAAAATATATCGTCATTATTACCGAAGTCTACATATGTTGTAGATACTGGCACACCCAAAAATGGGTAATATGCCGTGATGAAATATTTATTTATTTTTATTTTATCATTAATTAAATATTTAGGATTACAGATATAGCTGCCGCACGTTAAGTTGACACTATCGTTGAATGCGGAAAACTTAAAATTGGTACTTGGACAAGTCGAGATGTAATAGTAATTATAATATGCTATCGTTATAACGAGGAATAAACTCCGTCAACATCTAAAATTAATATAAAAAGAAAGGGGATTTATTTATAAGCCAAAATATGTACAGTATCAGTGTCAACTGAACACGCGCTTGCTATACATATCGCACCCCGGCGAGAAGAGTGACACAAGTTCAAAAATAGTTTTGCGTAAAATTTAAATTAAAGAAGACAGTTCTCGAATGTCAAGTTACTTACATTAGCTCGAAACGAAACGACATTAGCTCCATCTCTCGAAAAATATAATCTTGATTTATGTCACTATTCCTGATTATTAGAAGCATATTTTTGACCAATTTTATCTGACGAATTTATAATTTCTAAATTTTGACTTGTGTCACTATTCTCGCCGGGGTGCGATATATTTCATCATATACCCTTCAGAAACACCGCCAATCTCGTCAATGAATTGGAAGAATCTCGAACATTTAGAAGAGTAGGAGGATACTTGTTCATAGAATGAATTGAAAAGTAAAGAATTTTTTGTGTGTACCAGAAATGTTAAATATAATACTCTTATATAGCCTAATATGAAAATGGTGAGAGGTATTGTGCTGGCCACAACAGATTTTTTTTTTAATGGAACCCATATTCGATTTTTACTTTAAAAAAATACTTCTTTTTCTTTCGAACGGGTTAAGGTTTATGTTTCAAATTTGTTTTACCCTTAAAATATTAGATCAGACTTAATATATATGTATATAGGTACACTCCCTTCTCTTGTACTTGCCAATCATATCTTTGCTCAAATTGTTTTCTTTATTCAATGTAACTTTTGAATTTCATTTCATGACCGAACTGGTCGAAACTAGTTACAAAAAATTTAATAAATTGTTGATATTTACAAATAAGTATAGTTTTATTTTTTGATTAAAAATGTATCACTAAGTTATGGCAGAATTAATTCAGTTTATCAGATTTTTCGTTATATTTCATTAAAAAAGAAGAATTTTTAAGGGTACAAATCAAATATGGGTTTCGTTAAAAAATTTGGAGTTTGTCATATCACAGAAATTAAATGTCATAGAAATTATTTTCGTGCATTGTTGGATAAACAAGAAATATATAACTTGTTTTTTTTTGCACCATTTTCTACTTTCCTCTTTATTTTACGGCAAAAAAATGTAGAGTGCAAAAGTTGTACAGAATTAAAAATTGCATTGCATAAAAAACTCGTTTTAAATTTTTATTATTTTTAATCTCAAAACTAGTTAGGTAGTTAAAAATTTTTATTAAAATCAGATTTTCGTCATTATCTTGTATCCTATGAAATTTTTTGCGAAAACTGAGTCGAAGCTTTTATGTATAGTTTTTGAGATCCCAATGGCAGCAGTTTAAAATGGGATCTACTGCATTTGAAAGATTAAGTGCTTGGTGTAAGAGTGAATAGATTAAGTAGAACAATATTACAAAAAATCAAATATGATAATAATAGATACATGATTAGAAAATTATATTAAGCTATTCAAGTTATTTTTAAATTTATTTATAAATTTATTTTTGTAATTTTTATTTTTTCTTCGAAATGCTGCCTCACCAAAGTTTTAGGTTAGGAAAACTGTAAATCCGTTGCAAAATGTAAGTGAAGTTATCGATGTAACAAATATAATTTCTGTCTCAAGCTATGCAACGAAGCAAAGGGAACACATTGCACAAAGCACAATGCTAGTCTTTCTCCGAACTAAACAACAATTCTTCACGTACACAATAATGTAAAGTAAAGGTAAAAGAAGTAAAAAGTTAATTGAATTTTAAAAGTTTCTGTAATTTATAGTTGATTGGACAGAGAAAATAAATCTTGTCGATTTTCCGTATCTCTTGCTGTTAATTTTATTTTCTTATTTCGTTGCGCTTTCCGGGAGGGAAGTATTTTACGGCTATCGCAGTATATGTTAATTCATTAAAAATGTATTATAGCACATAACAGTCACGCAGATATCAAATTTCTGTTCGTTAATATGCATATTTACTTTAGCTTTAGTGAGCACGTTTAAAAATGTATTATTCATTAAATTTAATTGACATTTGCATTTTTTAAACAGGAATGAATATTCATCGCCTTTTAACATTGTAAAAAGAAGAATTATTAATCATAAAAAATTCAACATTTTGAACATTATTTTATTAATAATTTTTTGTCAAGGCAGAATATTGAACAGAATTTATTTAACTTGTTTTTTCACAAACATTGAGTACCTACTTTTAAGTAAGTATATAACATCTTATACCATATTTTTAAATATAACAACAGAGAATTTATCAAATCGCAAGATATATTAAATCTAATTAATAGTACTTCTGTATTACTTATGATACTCGTATTTACATATAGGAACTAAATTAAAAAACAAATAAAATGAATATAAAACATGAGAACAATAATGGTAGTAAGTGCTTAAAAATATAATAGAATGGGAAATGGAAGGTCAAACACAATTTGTGGGAATTTAAAAAGAAATATCAAGATCGTAGAAAACTGTATTAATTATATTTAATATTTATTTAATCTTAATCTTATTAAGAAAGGTAGAAAACAAACTATACTTTGATTTCTAGATTTATTTTATAATATTGTTTCTTTGAATAGGTACATTAAAGTTATAAAAATTATACAGGTACAGAGAATATCTATATTAATTACATTGTAAAACAAAAAAAAAATATTAGGTATATACGAGGGTATTTATATACACGCATATTTGTAAGAAAAACTGTTAAGAACTTTATATAGGTACCAATAGGGCTTGTTATGTATATTGATATTAGATATATCGACGTATCGATATTAATTAATGAATTAATAATTAAATTAATAGTTGTAATCAATATATTAATATGTATATTGATATACCTACGAATGTAGATACCTATGTAAGTATTTATAATATTGATATACCTGTCGCCGGTATATGGATATGAGTAAATAAATTATTTAATCAAATCCCTAGGGGTTTCACCAAAACCACTCCTAGGGATTTGATCAAATAACTAATTTACATTATATCCCTGCGATATATCGATGGTACACATATCGATATTACATTACATTAAATATTGATATTTTTCCTTACTCATATGTATCAATGAAAATACACAGCCCTATATGTACCACTTCTGGCTGATCAATTATTATCAAAAAAATAAGCAGTACGTCGTATAGATAGATTTCTTAAATTTTAAATTTTTAGTTCCAAAATATTTGAGAAATTGAAATTGTATAATATATTCATACATTGTGAATTCTTATATGAAAATGTTAAAATCTGATTTTAGAGGCGGAGCGTCAAAATATTCTCATTCACAAAAATTCCAATAAGCTACTTTTAGCATGATCGGTAAATAAAATATAATATTTCAAAAATAAATTTTAGATGTATCATTCAATGAAATGTATACTATACAATGTGTCAATGTCAATGTATCATCCTACATCCTACATAACAACAATTCTGTAATAAATGCATCCCTGAAGAAAACTCATTAAATTAGTCTTCAAACCCAGAAACATAATCACCAACGAGCTGTTGATAATGTATAACCACGTAGGAATTATTTTTGTTTATTATTAAAATCAATCCTACAGGATAAAATCCCAATTACAGGACGATTATAAAGAAGTACAAAATAAAATGCGTTGGCATAAATAAACATACATATTAGAGTACAGTAAAAAAAGACAATGATGAATATAGCAAACAATATATTAGACAATCAATTTAAATATGGAAAAATTGCTGAAGTGATATTTTAAATCTATGGAATGAATCGGCAAAAATGTCGAACTGAAGGTTGATATTATTAAATATATTGCAAATTTGTCGAATAGGACATTTTAATTCATAATTAGTCCGCACTGTTTTTAAACTGAAAGTCAACTTAGTTCTTGAATTTAATCTAGATACGTTGAAAGAGATGCGAGATAAAATAGCACTATCATTAACTTGACCATTTAACAATTTATATAAAAATGTAATGGAATGTATTTTCCTCCTTATCGATAAAGAATCCATATTAAAATAATGAAGTAGCGCATTATAATCGCAATCGAAACTAGGATACTGGCCGGTAACTTTGTAATGACAAAATTTTAAAAACTTTTTGTTCAAGGTCTCAATAGCATTAGAATATTTGTCGTAGGTAGGGTTCCATACAGGGGAGCAATATTCTAGTTTGGATCTAACGAACGCAAAATACAGCTTTTTTAACGACAAAACATTTCTGAAAGATTGAGCATTTCTAATGATAAAACCAAGGTTTCTATAGGATGCTTTGATAATAGTTTCAATGTGAGTATTAAATTTGAATTTTTCGTCAAATAGTACTCCAAGATCCTTATATAAGTTGATTCTGTCAAGAATGGTATTGTCCATAATGTAGGGATGAAAGTAAACGTTTTTTTTTTACAAAATAGCTCATAATTTTGCATTTACTAAAATTAAAGAATAAATTGGAGGAATGAGACCAAGCTAGAATACCATTAACATCAGACTGAAAATCAATACAGTCCTGAGTAGAGTTAATTGTTTTAAATAACTTAACATCATCGGCATACAATAATACCTCACAAAACTTAATTGAATCGATAATGTCATTTATAAACAAGATGAACAGTAATGGGCCAAGATTAGATCCTTGAGGAATACCCGAAGTAGCAAAGTAGGGATTTGAAAAATAATTATTCAGGAACACAGTCAATTTGCGATTATTAAGATAAGAACATTGAAAATAATAAGACAGGGAGAAAAATTGAAGTTAAGGTCAAGTTTCTGGAGGAGAATACTATGATCTACTTTGTCAAATGCCTTGGAGAAGTCGGTATAAAGTACATCAACTTGTTTGTTTCATGTAAGGCGTTAATTGTGTATTCACAAAAATTTATCAGATTAGTAGTCGTGGATCTATTATTAGATAGATTATTAATGTTTGCTCTATAAATTTGTTATTTAAACCATTGATTAAATAATGTATACTATTTAATCAATGTTTAAACGTTAGTTCCAATTTTTCTTTAATTATTAATGTCGCATCGCACATTTTAAAATAATTACGTATATGTAGATGGGTACCCTTCCATAAGGATAAGAAGCAATTATAATAATTGGAATAAGAAATAAATTGCAGCAGCCAAAATTTTTAAAAGGTTTATATTTAACAAACTAAATAAAATATTACATAGCATGCAAGTAGCAATTTTGTAGTGCACATGTTAATGCAAATGATAAATTTAATCCTGGACATCGATTACCATAACTAGGGTGTGCGGATTTTCCCGGACATGTCCTGTTTTTAGGTGCCTGGGGACTTCTCAAAAATGATAAATCGAAACCGATAAGCTAATTTCCTCTTTAAGACCGTAAAAGAACTGTCAGGTGACTTTATTTTAAAGGACTTTAGTGAATAAGCACGTTTTGATGTCCCCAGAATATGTGTATATATATATATATATATATATATATATATATATATATATATATATATATATGTGGATCCTGTGGACACGATTACTCAAATATTATCAATCAGAAAAATTTGAAATTTCGTATACCCATTCTATACTAATGTGGAAAGAGCTCATTAGTTTTTAGTGCATATCGGATAACCGGAAGTATTATTTATACAAGCTTTTAACAGTTTTTCTTGTAAAAAATTCATTGAATATAATTTTTTATCAACTTTTACTAATAAAAATTTGATATTATGGTGCAATCTTCAATTCTACGATAATAGCATTTAGTAAATAACTTGAAATAACTTTAAATATTAAATTATAAAATAATTTATTTTTGTACATCATCTTGTCTATGCGTCAAGCAAAAACATAATATTTTAATAACAATTTTGACATATTTAAACAAATGTCACTGTCAGGTAGCTATTACATTAAGATTAATAATGAAACCGTGTTAAGAAGGTTGTATTGAGTGTAATGAAATTAAGGTTAGTAAAAATAATATATTTTCCATCATACATAAGTATTAGATGTACAGAATTATCCAATATAAAATTGATAGGTTTGCAGCACTAAAAATTAAACAGCTGTGAATAAATACGTGCATTATCAAAGTGTCAAATATTAGTTTACATTTACACATTAACGAAATGGATCATGTAAAGGTAAAGCAATAGATATATGCAAAGGAACTTAATATAGTTTGTAGGATTAGTACATATGTAGGTACATATTTAAATTAATAAAAATTAAAAAGCGGGAGGTATTGTGTTGACCACATCAGATTTTTTCACTTTTATATCAAACTTTAAAATTAAAGTAACTTTATATTTATTATGAAACCGGCCGTAAGTACTATAACTTATATTTGTGGTTTAAATTCTACCAGTTAAAATAAAAATATTACATCGTCGATATTATAACTTATAACATGTGTCGCAAAAGTCTTCGGAAAAAATATGAATGTACGATGTTTAACCTGCTTATTACAACAGTAATTAATATAGCTTACTCTTTAACATTCATATCATATAGAACTGGATGCCCGTTTTCTTCTATACGACGAAGTTTAGTTATGACTTGCCTCATGTGTCTTTGACAAGTTTCAAAGTTTACTTCGCGTACTTTTTGAAAAATTATTCCCCTTAATTGTTCTAAATTTTGAGCCTCCTACTCACTGTCGTACACCTTTTTTGTAAGTAACGCCCAAACAATTTCAATATTAAATTCAGAGTGACGGTAAAATTTTCAGATAAAATAATGGTGTGGTTTTCAATTTCAAAAGCAGGCGTACGTTAGACGTGTTTGGTAGAGGTCTCGCAGTTGATGCTAATGTTTATTTACAAAATTGCGTACCGAAATTACTTGATTTCATTAATTTAAAGCATGTAAACGACGAAATTAAGTTTTAGTGCGACCTAGATTCGTCCCGTGGCCGCGTGCCTGAGTGTCTGGTCGCGTACCTGGGGGAAGCGGGTTCGATCCCGACCGGCGCCAAATATTTCGAATTTTATATGGCACAAAAGTGACCCTTGTGGTGCACTCTCCACGCCAGCAATGAGTGCCCGTTAGGTGACGCCTGGTAAACGCCCGCACGGTACAAATATGTCATCATCATTACCGATATCTGCGACAAAGCAGATTGGCACACCTCGAAATAGGTAATATGCCGTGATGATATATTTATTTATTTAGATTCGTCCACTGTGCCCGCACAGCAACGCAGTTGTTGGAGGCAAAAACATACCATTTGTACCCCGCGAAAAAAATCCATCCTCCCAACGTACCCCAGGCGCGACCTATTAACATTTTTTGGGTACTTTTTCAAAAAGTACGCGATATAAACTTTGAAACCTGCCAAAGACTCATGAGATAAATCAGAACTAAGCTTCGTCGTATAGAAGAAATCGAGCCACTAGCTCTACAATAAAAATGTGTTATAGGTTAAACTATATTAATTATTGTATAGTAATGGGCATGTTCAATATATTTTCCTTAAACTATATAACCAGTTGAATTTTTTTCCGAAAACTTTTGTGACCTATGTTAATATTTAAAGTTATGAAGTTGAAAAATCAATTTTTCCATGGAATATTTGTCTTATAACTGGCATATAAATTAACAGACAGTTTATCAGTTATGACAAAATCGGGTCTAAATGTGACAAAATTGTTGCGATATTAATTGCACCGATTATATAGTTCAATTTTAACCGTTGGTTAAAATGACAATAGGTATTGTATTTTGTATCGAAATTAAATTTTAAATGAGTTGATAAATATTACTGTCAAAATTTCGATACGTACTTTTTTATTAACCTGTAATTAAGACTAACTATAAACGGTGCAGTTGGCCATTACAGACTATTTCAGTAATGTTTATGTTAAAAAAAAGAAATGCATAAGCTATACTAGATAACGTGAGTAAATGATTTTTCGGTTGATATTTTTTCTTTATGGAATTAACATTCAGTACCTAATCAAGAAAATTTACGACATTTTTTTTGTCTGCCCAGTGGCGTATGTATTTTTTTTTTCGGTAAATTTTCTAAATATTACACAAAACGCATCCTTTATTTATTTCAATGGCTTAAATATTATTACCTCCCGCCATACCATAGATAAGGGAGCTAATGTTATCGGTCCAAAAATTCAAGTTTTCAGTGAATAAGCACAATTTAGGGTCCCCACAACACGTTTTTACTTTTTTTACAATGATTGTGTGTGACGATTTTTTTCTTCCACGATAACTTAAACTCTCAAACTTTTCAATTTTCCGTATTTAAGTTTTTTGCATATATATAGAAAGTTGATTAGATTTTGGGTAAAATTGGATAACCGGAAGTGGTACTTTATTTGAAGCCCAAGACAGTTTTTAATGAAAATCTATATAAATATATAGGTAATCCAAATCTTTTCAATTTAGAAAAAAATTGATAAACCGGAAGTGATACTTTACTTAAAGCTCTGAACAGATTTTCGTGAAAAATATGTTACGATATAATCCAAAAATTTTCAAATTTGGTATTTAAGACTTTTATATTAATGGCAAAGATATATTAGATTTTTTCCAAAATTGATAAACCGGAAATGGTCTTTACTGGAAGCTCTAAACAGGTTTTCTTAAAAAAATGTTTTAAAATAAAATATGATCCAAAACTTCTCAAATTTGGTTTTTAAAACTCCAAGTTATATAATTTGAAACAACATATTATAATTTGGATATATATGATAAACCGGAAATGGTACTTTACTTAAAGCTCATTGCTATTTTAAAAATGGAATTTGCAGGAGGTCATCTTGAAAACACATTAGATTTTTTCTTTGCAAAAGAAATAATCAACAAAAATCAGTTGTATTCATTAATAAAAGATCCCAAACAGTGGTACGCATAAAAAATGCTATCTACTTGGCTCCTTAATTACTTGTTTTACACACGTACTATAAGTGACAATTTCAAAGTAATTTGTATTAAAAATATCTGTACGACTGTATTGACATAATTTTATATGTAATGGGTTAAAAGGCTTGATAAATTCTTTTTTTTATTATTCAACTTCTTGTGTAAGGTGTACCTAATAAAAATACTCTATTTTTTGTGAGTTAATAATTTTAGTCCGTGTCAGTCTGAGACCCCTTGATAACCTTTAAACTTTCAACCCCTAGTTCAATGATAGGTCACTGACAATTGAAATTCGTGATAGCGGATAAAACATACATTATATATATAATATGCATTATTAATTTTGAAACTTAATAAGTGAATGGAAAGTTGCTATATAATACACACGTTCTGTTATGTATTTGCCTTTAGTTCGACGACAGAATGAGGTTAATATTTTGTATAAATATCTTAAATTTCATCAATATTTGAAATATTCCTAAAAATAGTAAATAAAGTTATTTTTTGTATTATTTTATGGTGAAATTAATAGTCATTAAATTTAAATATGGATGAATCTTTTTGAATAGAAGATATTTTATTACTGGTTTAATGTTCACAACAATTTTCGTGCCAAAAGTATAACTTTTATATCTCTATAAAAATCGCTTCTAAAAATAACATTTAAGTTTGTTCTCTAACACAGAGGTTAACTTTTACAAAGTTATTAATAATTTTTATCAATGAAATACAGAGTGTTCAAAAAAAACCTAACTCGGAGTAGGGTATGATAAAAAAGTATGTCAATTTGAGAGTATTTAATTAAATGTCAATTTGACACGACATATTGTCAAAAATGCTATCTAACAAAATCAAAGCTCTTCTTGAATCCTTATTTTAGAAATATAAATAAATCCGAAAACGATGAATGACGATATTCTGTATCCTTCTTTATTATCTTTTCTCTTTAATATTACATTTCAAGATTAATTTTGACAACTTCACTTTTGAATTGAATAATGATCAGACATACGTTTCTGTTTTCATAGCCTACTCCGAATTAGAATTTTTTCTGAACACACTATATTTTTACCTCTCGCTAAGAGAGGTATTGGAATCATGCTAAAAATCACATATCCAGATTTTTAATGTGGTCATTCCACATCTTTACCTCCCGCTACCCTTGGCAAGGGAGGTATAGGGATCGTGCTAAAAATCGCATATCGAGATTTTAGTAAATGACCACGTTTTAAGGTCCCTAGAATCCAATTTTAACATTTTCACGATGATGTGTGTATATGTATGAATTTTGTCTTCGCTCTAACTCAAATACTATCATTCAGAAAATTCTAAAACCTTGTATTTCTACCCTATTCTAATACGAAAAGAAGCCATTAGATTTTGGTGTAAATCGAATAAACGGAAATGGCACTTTACTTGAAGCTCATAATGGTTTTTCTTCAAAAAATACCATTAAATGCCATTTTTTCGAATTTTATAACATTGGAAAATTATAGATTATTGAATTTTGTACAGGTATACATTAATACTTCTTCTATACATATATTTTACAGATAAGTTTAAAAATCATTTTTCTTTTTTTAATCCCGAAGCCTAAGATAAACACAATTCCTTTGTTACACAGTTTATTTTTCAAATGAATGTAACTGACAGGTAAACGTCATTGTCAAAAAGTTAATCACTTCAAATTAATAACAGTGACATATTAAATAATAAAGAAACTCGTAAATAAAGCAATAGTTATATGAAATGGAACATAATATAGTTTGCAGCATTAGTAAATACGTAGGTATGTATTTAAATTAATAAAAATTAAATAGCTGGAGGTTTTGTGTTGGCCACATCAGATTTTTTTTTTAATCCTGAAGCCTAAGATAAACACAATTCTTTGGTACACAATTCATATTTCAAATGAATGAAACTGACAGGTAAACGTCACTGTCAAAAAACCAATCACTTCAAATTAATAATAGTGACATTTAAAAAAAAAAATAGTAAATAAAGCAATAGTTATATGCAATGGAACATAAAATAGTTTGCAGCATTAGTAAATACAGAGGCATGTACCTATTCAAATTAATAAAAATTAAATAGCGGGAGGTTTTGTGTTGGCCACATCAGATTTTTAATTTATTTCCTGAGAGACTACCGGTTACAGTACTACATAAGTTTATATACAGTGTGATAAAAAGAAATGTATGTCTTAATTTAAAAGTACCTATTTAATGAAATATCAATTTGACATGAGATTTTGTCAAAAATGTTATCAAAAAAAATCATAGCTATTCTTCTTGTATCTTATTTTAGAAATGGAAATAAATTAGAAAACGGCAAATGGCAATATTTTTGTTTCCTTCTTCACTCAATTCAACGATTCATTTCACCCCAGTGAACAAATTGAGATTAAGTTTGTACATATTTTTAATTACAGTTTACGTCTGTTTAGAAATCCGAGAAGTGAGGTTAGACTTTTATTTGAAGTCCTGTTTTTATAATTAAAGGCAAATTATAATAATTGCCAATTATTATTAATTTTTCAAAATGATAAAATTAATCCATTTTGTTATTATTTGAGGATATTTTGATCTTTACCTAATGTACGATTTGTTTTTGATTATTTTGAACTGCTGAAGAATGAAGAAGAGAATATTTGTATTTGAATTTAATTTAATTTTACTCTTTATTGTATTTATTATTTTATTACAGTTCGAATTGTTTAAAAAAAACAAAAACAAATGGGACATCAGGAGAGGATACTGATGTCATGTCATGGCTTACTGATAATTCATTAAAGTTTCATAATTGTGAAAAATTTATAACTAGGTTAATTTTGAATGAAAATGCGAATATGTATTTTGTATTATCGCAAAGCTAATTTAAAGTAATTTCGAAATAAATTAAAATATATACGAATACATGATTCTATTTAAAAAAATAAACGATTATATTGCTTCTGGCGAATCTGGGCCAAAGAATTCAGAATCTTAACAATAATAAGTGGCATTAAAGTTCGTTCTCAACTTTCTAATTTAAACTATTGGCTTAAAATAAATAATGAAAATAGCCATTGGCCCCTATTTTTCTTTCACTCTGTATACTGAATAAAAATTTGAAATGGTTGCTAAAAATTATCCACTTGCAAAATAGACCTGGTTATTATATTATTTTACCTTTATTTATAATTATCTGATGTAGATGTAGTTTAATACTTATTATATTATTTAGCAATTTACTAGACAATATCGTAAATTATTCACATATGGAAATGAACATTTGTAACATGGAGGAATTTTAAATGTTGTAGGAATGTATGAAGTAAAGTTCTATGTTTAAATTACATGTTATGTGATTGTTGCAGGACATATATGGTTAGATATTAAACTCATGTTAATTGATACAACTTGAAGAGTAATTAATAATTTTAATAGGTCATGACAGATAAAATATTGAGGCATTTATCCGCATCTGTTCGAAAATCGTTAAAAAAACTGTGGCTGGTATTATTTGCATACTAGAATGTTACACTTGTTAAACTTTAAATAGAACATCCATATTTTTTTTATTCACTGACAGTTATTGGCAATAAATTAATTATATTAAATTTACTTGAGAGCAGTAATCAATATTGAATCAATTTAAATTTTATAGCTGTCAATTTTTCTGCGGGATACATTTAATGATAAATGGTACTTGTCATAATTTGCAAATATTTTGATTGATACTGAAAATATACGACATGAATATCACAAAAACATGCATTAATACCGATATACAAATAATAATATTTTATAGTCAAAGTTATCAATAGGTATTTTATTGATTATTTTCATATTCTTATATTTCAATTTAATCCAGTGTATTACTAATATTTTTTTTAAGTAAAGTTCTGATTTTTCATTTATTGTATAACTGTATAATAGTATATTAACAATCGATTAATCCTACAATCACTGCATCTAACAGTAACAACTGTTTATGGGTTGTCAAAAAATTTCTTCGCAATATTCAGAAACTAGTAACACCCGTTTGTTCGGTCTAATAGTATTTTACTACTATTATTATAAATAACACGTATAAACCCATAAACAATTGTTACTGTCATTAAAAATTAGGTGATTGACATTTGGATAGACTGCTAGATTAAATTTATTTTAAAAAAATTCACTATGCAGTCACTCAGGTTTTATTTTTTTCTGTCTGAACCGTAAGTGATATCACAAATTAAACACAGAGAGAAAAGTTTACTATTCAATGTATCTTTCTGAAAAAAAAAAATAATTTATGTTATCGGCTTGGCCATTAAAAGTTACGGTCTAATCAATGTTGGGACACCTAAGTTTCATACACTATTGGTTCACTAATAATAACAAGTATCACCTTAAAAGATGACTTAGCCATATGTAATGTCATACCAAATTTCATCCAAATCGAATAAAGCGTCCGGTTATTACGAGAAAAATTAATTTTTTTTTCGAAGAACTTTGAAGCAGAATTCTGGCTAAATGGTACACTTTCCGGTAGAAGCAAGTTTAGTTAAATCATCTTAGTTTAGTCTTAGTTTAGCCTCAGGAATCTGTGGTTAAGCCTATTAAGAGATAGCCTGTATATACAGGGTGTCTCAGGACGAGCTTACGCTATCTATATTTTAAATACTATTTAATATAATTTAACGAAATTTGGTATCTAGGGGTTATCCAACATGCCCGTTTTAACTAAAATATTTTCAAAGCAGTAGCACTTCCGGTTTGACCGGAAATAGACCTCAACTTTCTTATTTTAAATGGAATACGCTATATTTTATTTTATTTCAGATTATAAAAATTCGATCTCGTTCCCGATATACAGAGTTTTGAAAATGTGCCGGATTTCAGACAAAAATCAAAAAAAGTTGAATAACGCCGGAAGTAGTTGATCATGAGTAAAATGTTTTTATTGCTTCATATGTAAAATTTTCCGCTGCATTCAATGGTGAAATAAAATATAGCGTATTCCATTTAAACTAAGAAAGTTGAGGTCAATTTCCGGTTAAACCGGAAGTTCTACTGCTTTGAAAATATTTTAGTTAAAACGGGCATGTTGGATAACCCCTAGATACCAAATTTCGTTAAATTATATTAAATAGTATTTAAAATATAGATAGTGTAAGCTCGTCCTGAGACATCCTGTATACATGGTGTAAATTTTAAAACGGGTCATAGGGCTATAACATAGAAAAACAGTTTTTTAGACGCCAAAAGTTTCTGTATTAATTTATTGAAAAAAGAATTAGTGTATACTATAAAGAAAAAGAAATTACGAATTTTTTGATACCAAACACATTACATTTCTGTTCCATATAAAGCCAGAAAATAAATTTAAAAATTTGCACAATTAAGAAAAAATATCACCAGCCGTGAAACTGGCAGGAACAAAACAAAATAATTGTTGACATTAAAAAACGTTTTTTGCACATTATTTGTTAAATTATTATTTTCGTTTTATTAAGAAGAAATAATGGATAATTTGTCTCATGAAAAAAAAAATTACAAATTAAATAGTTTATCGTTCCCTTGTAGTTTGCAGTTTTTCTCGTATCTTATAACTTATTTCTTATTACATGTATAGATCATCTTTAATTTGTAAATACCTATTATAATAAATAATAATTGTTTCTTAAATAAATATCCTATTGTTTTCTTTATTTTGTATTAGTTCATAAATTAATAACTTTCATCTTTAATTGTTCCCTATCATGTTAGTAAAAAATGACAATGTTTTGTTACTGTCAGTTTCATGGTTAATGATATTTTTTCTCAATTGTACAAACTTTTAAATTTATTTTCTGGCTTTATACGAAACAGAAATGTAATGTGTTTAGTCTTAAAAAATTCGTAATTTTTTTCTTTATAACAGGCACCAATTATTTTTTCAATACATTAATATAGAAACTTTTGCCGTTTAAATAACTGTTTTTCTATGTTATAGCCCTATGACCCGTTTCAAAATTTACATCCTGTATATATACCGATAGAAGTAAATTCAATAGTCACATCCTATAAAACACCAGACACCAGAATAGTCATTTGTTTCACTAATAGGTACAGAAATTGCATTTTTGCTAGTATCAGTGTGAGTATATTTTTTTGAAATATGTACAAGTACCTACTCATAAAAGAAAACAGTTTCTGTATGACCACTATACAAGATTTTTTGTGTCGATTTTTCCATAAATTTATTGTAAATTTGATTTATTGTCTAAATCAGAGCTGTGCAACCCGTGAACCGTACAATGAACCGTTTTAAAATGAAATGTTTTTTGTTTCCTGAAAAACTATGACATTCAGTTTTACCCAATTATAATAACTTGTCGGCTCTGGTAGGTTATTGGTTAGAGCAACGTCTCTTAGTCATGAGTGCGTTCGGGGTTCTGGGTTCGAATCCAATTAAGGCATAGATGTTTGTGTATGTGAATCCACTCTGTAATTGGGATAACGATTTAGTACCAATTCTTGTGTTGAAAATACTCGAAAATTGACAGTTCATAAAACAGTGATGCCAGCTTATAAGCATAAAAATAACCTACTTTTGCTGGCGTAATCCACAAAAGAATTTTTCTGGTCGATTTAAATTAAAGATATGTAAAACTATGACTAGTTACCGGACGTATATACTATACTTACAGCTCAATTAGTTCTTACAAAAAAAGTTTTTTTTTTATTTTGGAAACTCATACCACGGAAAATTACATGTGAGTAATTTATTAAAAGAGATTAAGTCAAAATGACTAAATATCAAAATAGAAAATTATTTTTTTACTTGAGAATAAACATATCTGTGCTTTAGACAGTCAGCAGAACGAATTAAGACAAAATATTAAGCATGCATATGTATTAATATGGTTACTGAAATAAAACAATGCAATTACGTCATATTATACATCATGATGTGTCACTGTCACTATGGGCGACTTCGTTTATAAAGTAGGTACTGATTGAAAATGACTGCCATGTCACTACACTGTGTGTTAAGCCCCGAAAATAAAAATAAAATTATACATAAAATTAAAAATAACGATATAAACAATAGATTCTTCTGAAAGTGTTCACAACTCTCGAAAATAAAATTAAACATAAGACATAAACTCAAGGATTTGCAAATGTTAAATATTTTACATAAAAATAAGTACTTACATAACAACTGTCATTTAAGCTGTCAATTTTTGTTCTGGTAAAAGGATTTAAATTTAAATATAATTTTAAAAAATTAGACTTTTGACATAAAAAAACAGTTTTCCTTGCCCAAAACTGGTCCATTAATTTTAGGTAATAATGCTTTAAATAAATATGGTGGATAATGGGGTCCTATACCATTTTTCTTTTATTTTTTTTTCTGTAAGAACAGGATAAAATAAGAATTTTAGTGCAAACGCGACTTAAAAATTTTACGTAATAAGCGAGATATGAATTTTTAAAGTTTAAGAATTTGTGCGTGACGTAGCAGGGACTAACAAGTGATCGACAAACAATGGGACAAACTGTTAGTTATAGAGGGAACAATTTTTTTCATGTTTGCATAGCTGAAATGTTTGTAAATAAAAACTTATACGTTATATTCATGAAGAAATTATTATTAAGTATAAATAACGTAAATAATAATCCTTTTTTTCCTAATAAATTATAGAACATTGAAACAGTTTGACAATATTATTACACAAAGCATGACGACGGATGGCGCCAGTGTTGGCCTGTTTTGAAGTTTCAATATTAATTTAACTAATATTATTATTAATTGAATTAATATTACAAATTGATTTAATTATAAATATATTATTATTGTTAATATTACTAGATGTTATAATTAAACAAAAGCATTAAACACAAACTTGTTAAATGTTTTGTTAGGTTATGGAACAACATGTCATTTCAAATTCTTTTAAAGGTGACCGCTAAAGACGCGCGATTCTACTTTTTAAAATCAGGCCACCAATCAAAGTCTTAGTACCTAACGCATCATACCCAATTAGTAATCATCTTCAATCGCTTATAGTTTGTGACCTAGTCAATATTTAAAGAAAATTTTTTCACTAATACTCATTAATTTATGTATATTTTCGTCTTCTTATTTAAGATAGTTAAAATATGACTATGGTATAGGACCCTATTAAATTCTGCATATAATTAATTACATTTTATTTTGCACATTTTGTAATTCAGCTAATAGAATTTTAAATTGTATGAAAGTTACTTTATAGTGCTAGCCAACAAATCGAAACGTAATCGCAAACAAATGTAAAACGTTTTACATGTCTGAAATTATGAAATACAATTTGCAACAAAATAATTGTATTTTATAATTAGTAATTTTTCGTTTTGTGAATAAAGGACGACTTCTTAGAATAAAATTTAAAAAAAATATTGTTCTTTAAATACCGCAAATGTATCCATTAGATATTTTACAATTAATTATTGAAATTTATGTAATATTTTGAAAAAGTCATGACTATTTTGTGCGCCAATCTTTTTATTTAATTATTTACGAAAATAACAAATTATTATTATTTTTGTTATTACCTACTATGAAAAATAGTGCATAAACTTTTATTTAAAATACTTTTAAAAAAAAGTTGAAACTAGTTCATTCTCCATTTTCAATGACTCAAAGAGAGCAATATCATTATATGTATTTGGTTGTAATTTCATTTCAGTTCCATGGCTAACACTAGAAACACTATTAAGATACCTGATTATAAAATTTTAAATTCAATTTTATCTGTTAAAAAACGTGTGAAATAAAATGTGATTATTAATTTGGATGGAGAATTTAATTCTTTAAAACTTTTATTTGAATCATTATTGTCTAAAATATATAAACCACTCTTGTGCAAGGAAAAACTATTTTCCCATGTAATATGCCAAATGCCAATGACCCGCTTTTCGTATTCACGTGTACGAGTGAGTATATTATAGTATATTGTAATTTGTCCTTTAACTGGTAATTTACTGTTAGGTAATAAATTATTTTTATATATTATATTATAATTTCAATAAACATAAACGTAGAAAGTAGTACATTATTTCTTTTATTTAATAGTAATTAGGATAACACATATTTGCGGTATGAACAAGTAATAACAGTATATAAAGCAAAAAAGAAAAAAAATTGCATTTGGAATGAAGACATTTTAAATTACTCAGGCAATATATAAAACACATGCTTTTGTATCTATAATTTAATAAAAAAAAAATCTGATGTGGCCAACACAAAACCTCCCGCTATTTAATTTTTACATACATATATACGTACATAAAATCACGCGATTCCCACTTATGGGGCTAGCAAATACCCGGAAACAATAGCAACAATAAGAAAAGGGATAAGAGTAAGAGCTCAGCTGACTCACTTCACTCTTTAACAACATTCTTCTTTCGCCTTGTCCACAATCATCTTAGCATTCATACATAAGAACATATTAAAGTGACCGATTTTCGGTAGCGAATAACCCCATCCGGACCACAATAATAGTTACGCAACAATCTTCCTTCGCTACACTTTCGTATCCATTTTTATTAATTTAAATACATACTTACGTATTTACTAACGCTGCAAACTGTACCATTGCATAAAACTATTGATTTATTTACTATTTACTTTTTAAAATGACACTATTATTAATTTGAAGTGATTAGTTTTTTGACAGTGACATTTACTGTCAGTTACATTCATTTGAAATATGAACTGTGTAACAAAGGAATTATTGTGTTTATCTTAGGCTTCGCGACTAATAAAAAAAATTATTTTTAAATTTATCTGTAAAATATATAGAAAAAGTATTAATGTATTCCAGTAGAAAATTCAATAATCTTTAATTTTCATAAGACATAAAATGCGAAAAAATGGCATTTAATGGTATTTTTTGAAGAAAAACCATTATGAGCTTCAGGTAAAGTGCCATTTCCGGTTATCCGATTTACACCAAAATCTAATGGCTTCTTTTCATATTAGAATGGGATGAAAATAAAAGGTTTCAGAATTTTCTGAATGATAGAATTTGAGTTAGAGTGAAGACAAAATCCCTACACATACACACACACATACACACATACAGACATCATTGTGAAAATGTTAAAATTGGATTCTAGGGACCTTAAAACGTGGTCATTTACTAAAATCTCGATATGTAATTTTTAGCACGATCCCTATACCTCCCTTACCAAGGGTAGCGGGAGGTAATAAAACTGACTAAAGGCCAATCTTACCATCTCTGGTTAAAATTTTAACTACCATTTAAATAAACAAAACCGGAACGAAATGAACTGTCAAATGACAAATTTATAATTGCGGTCAATAATCCGATTTTTTATTTAACTGGCAGTTAAAATTTTAACCATGTGGCATTATATTTAGAGATACATGCATATATTTATATAAATAATTCTGACATCTTCCCGTTGAAACCACACTTACATTAACATAACATCAATTTCCAAAGAAAAGAGAGAGAAAACTTCTGCGAAACGATCACCGAAATGTCCATGACTTTGAGATGAAATCATTGGCAAAAGAAAGTTCAGTAACTCATTCTTAAATCATGTTATTTTCCCAGAACTATCCGTTGATTTCATCAGATTATACTCACTAAATATTTACACAAGAGAGTGCAATGGCAATATCTTCTCTACCAAATAGAGGAGAATTACTGTCGTGTCGTGTGGGTGTGAGGTACAGTTTAAACTTTACACAGCGATACAGCAGGGATTCCAAAACGCTTCAGTTTGATATACGATGAAAGAAATTGTATTCGATCTTTTATTCTCACAGTATGTAATAAATAGAGGAGCTTAGAGACATTCATTTTAGGATTAAAGATATTTTTTAAGGATTGTTAAAGTTTGGAAAGAAAATCTATATCTTTCACGATTTGTGCAATCCATAAAGTTTTAAAATGGTGCATCCACTCCTGACATACGAGTAGTATGTGTTATGCCCCTGAAATATTTGCTAGTAACTAGTCTAAATTTATAATAAATTATGTATAAAATTGCCGGAACGGATAGCGGAATGCATTAAAGCGATTAGACTACATGTTCTAATCGACTAAGTGAATCGTAAAAATATCAGGCATTAATTATGCTTGAACGCGACGATCCAACCAGTTAAATTTAAATTTATAAACTGTTGGTTCGACAATTAGTGTTATCGGCTTATTTGTTTCACAAATAATCAGTAATAATGAATGCTAATAAAATGGTCGATGTTTTATTGAATTTTGCAAGACAAATAAATAAAAATGCCAACTAAGAAAATGTAAGTGCAATATTGAAATGTTCTACATCTAAGCAAATTATGCACGATAAAAATAATAAATGCTCGGTATTTTAAGATATCACGTATACTATCAAGTACTATATGTTCAGTAAAAAATACTAAATATCTAATAAAAATACATAATTTTATCGAGCATTTATTAACTTTATCGGACGTTATACATATCTTGTATCATGCAAAAGAAATATCAAGCACAATTTTTTTTTATCGTGAAAGTATAAGGGAGATAGCGATTATCTTCAAATAGGCAAATTTACGATAGACAAATAAAAATATAAAATAAATATATCATCACGGCCACGGCATATTACCTATTTCTAGGTGTGCAAATCTGCTTTGTCGCAGATATCGGTAATGATGATGACATATTTGTACCGTGCTGGCGTTTATCAGGCGTCACCTCACGGGCACTCATTGCTGGCGTGGAGAGTGCACCACAGGGGTCACTTTTGTGCATATAAAATTCGAAATATTAGACGATAGACAAGATATGCAAAATGTCGTATCCAGAAGTAGGAATGTGATACCAACTTTTCTTGTAATTTGTGTTTAAATTATCATCTTTATAGTGTAATTATGAGCAGATTTATTTTATTATATATATATATATATATATATATTCCACTTTTAACACATCTAAGAAAAAGTATATATTTAACAAAACGCATCGTAGGAGTAGTGAATCGAACTGCATTTTTTTTACTTGCCAAGTATAATCGTCGAGAATATACTTGTTTACCACCATTGTAAAGCAAATTTTGTGTGCTTTTCGAAAATGTAGAAAATCTATTATGTTCCATTTAACATTTCAAAGTTTAGTTAATTTGCTTATTTAAAGATAATTACTACCTATGTCCCTTAATAACGAAGATATTGCTGGTTCATTTTCGCGTGATAATTGTGTATAAATGACCCATGTTCTAATTTGATATTATAATGGAGGCCCCGATTTAAACTAACTAACCTATGCGAACGAAACTAGTACACTTTACACTATAAGCCAATTATTCCTATACTATGATCAAATACCAACTTTAAATACTAATATCACTTTTTTCTATTTTGGGTATGACAAATTTATTTAAAACAATTCATGATAGACAATGGGAGTTGCCAGCAAATATTTCAAAGGTATTTTTAAAAATTCATTCCTAGAATATTCTAAAACGTTTGGGAATTTCTGCTATGTAGAGTGCTAGACTCTACAGAGTATTTATAAGTTGAAAGTGTGAGTAGACCTGGCATGCACACACACACACACACAAACACATAAAAAAAAACCTTTCTAAGTTCATTCCTAGCTGTGAAATGGATAAATTGCGGTCTGCTCGATACAGAAATTAATCACATCTCATTAATTTCTTTGATAACGTTGAGAAAAAACACTACGGCTACGAGCACTTATGTCATCCCATCGTGATGTCACAGTTCACATGGAGGCAGAATGAATATGCATTGTGAGTCGAGTTGTAAGCCCGAATTTGCTCCAGAAACATGATTAATCACTGTCACTGCTTTTATTGGCTGGAATAAATCGAAAGTTCTCGCACTCGCACTCCGACCAAGATAGAATGAGGCGCTGGTTTGTTTACTAAACAAAGAACATTTGTAAGAATTATTACTACGGTTAAGACAAATCAGATAAATTTTTATGCTTTTTCTGGCACTAAAGATTACAGAAATGGGACACTTGCGAAAACACTAAATTACTAAGTTTATATTTCCGTACATAAATTCTTCCTTTAAAATTAGCTAGAAAGTAAACTAAGTATTAGTCACATGATACTGTACTGATGTACTCGTATACAGTATACGATATGTTTATGTTTCAAACTGTCACCATTAATATCTTCGAAACTATAAATGCTATGACTTTGTGGTATAAATTTCAAAAAAAGAAAATGATTTTAGGGCATCTAGATAGGTACTGGCGAGAAACTCATTTCGATCGATTTTTCTTTTCAGAAAGTCATGTTTACAAGATACAACTATCTACTTTTATTTAATAATATAAACCGCCATTTTTTTTTCTTTTCAACGATGTAAAAGTTTGTATATCACAAAGATGAAATAATTCGAGAAAATAAGTTAATTGAAAAATATTTTTAAAAAATCTGAAAAGTTTGTATATCACAAAGATGAAATAATTCGAGAAAATAAGTTAATTGAAAAATATTTTTAAAAAATCTGATGTGGCCAAAACAAAACCTCCGGTTATTTAATTTTTATTAATTTAAATACATACCTCCGTATTTAGTAATGCTGCAAACTGTTCCATTGCATATAACTATTGATTTATTTACTATTTTCTTTTTAAAATGACACTATTATTTATTTGAAGTGATTAGTTTTTTGACAGTGACATTCAACTGTAGTTACATTCATTTGAAATATGAACTGTATAACAAAGAAATTGTGTTTATCTTAGGCTTCGGGATTAAAAAAAAAAATCTGATGTGGACAACACAAAACCTCCCGCTATTTAATTTTTATTAATTTAAATACATACCTACGTATTTACTAATGCTGCAAACTATATTATGTTCCATTTCATAAAACTATTGCTTTATTTACGAGTTTCTTTATTATTTAATATGTTATTAATTTGAAGTGATTAACTTTTTGACAATGACGTTTACCTGTCAGTTACATTCATTTGAAAAATACACTGTGTAACAAAGGAATTTTGTAGAATACCATTATGAGCTTCAGGTAAAGTGCCATTTCCGGTCATCCGATTTACACCAAAATCTAATGGTGTCTTTCCATATTAGAATAGAGTAGAAGGTTTCAGAATTTTCTGAATGATATTATTTGAGTTAGAGCACTAACAAAATCCGTACACATACACACATATATATATATATATATATAGAGACATCATCGTGAAAATGTTAAAATTGGATTCTAGGGACCTTAAAACGTGGTCATTTACTAAAATCTCGATATGTGATTTTTAGCACGATCCCTATACCTCCTTTACCAAGGGTAGCGGTAGGTAAAAAATTTATTCTAGGTGAAAATGAACAAAATATAACAATGGAATACAACGAAATAAAATAGACATTTAATTGTCACTTATTTAAAGTGTTTTTTTTAATTAATAAATTAACTTTTAAATTTAATTTTTACATAGCCACAGACTATTTGAATAAAAATAATTTCTAATGCTTTTCAACTAGGTATCTTATTATTCTCGAATTTTTCATATTTTTTATATACAAACATTTACATCGTTGAAAAGAGAGAAAATGGCGGTTTATATTTTAGAAAAAAAAAATATAGGTTGCTATTTAAAAAATACAAGTTGATAGTCATATCTTGTAAACCTGACTTTATAAAAAATATCTACATCTGTCATATCAAGTAGTATATTTAAAATAATTAAACTTTTATATGACCCTTTTTTACATCCATCACCTTTAGGTAAGGACGGTATTGTTCTTTCGTATTCCTCTTCTTTACATCCATAAGAAGAGCTGATAAAATTTTAGTTATAATTGGTGAACCGGAAGTGCCCTTATTTGAAGTTCTTATTGAAAAACGCAATTATATATCATTTTATGACATTTTATGTTATATAATTATTAAAGAACATTTGATTGTCTCTACGGTTTGATTACACATTTTCCTTCATATTCAATAGATATAGAGTTAAAGAATTTTAAAGAGATTAACTTTTATAAATCAGCCAGCCCTGCATAACCGCATGGAAACTGGTGATATTTATATTCAAATATTCTACTTGACAGATGTCAAGTGCAATTTACATAGTATATGTTCGTGTTATAATTTTATTGGATAGAATCTGGCCCAAGGAATTTTCGGTATGGAATTTGTAGAAAAGATAGAATCTGGCCCAAGGAATTTTCGGTATGGAATT